>KZ308342.1:123402-151770 GCA_000376725.2 Ladona fulva | reverse complement strand
GAAAAGAGGACATCAAAAGATTGGAGGCATTTGAGATGTGGGTGTGGCGTAGAATGGAGAAGGTGAGCTGGGTGGATAGAAAAACAAACATAGAGGTGCTAGAAATGGTTGGGGAGGAAAGGGTTTTAATTGAAGTAATTAAGCGCTGACAAATAAATGGGTGGGTCAGATATTGAGAGGAGAGGGATTGCTGAAGAATGTAACATAGGGTAGAATGCAAGGGAAAAGACAGAGGGGAAGGCAAAGGCAAAAAATGTCATGAAGTATGTACTTATTTTTCATTGTCTTACGAGCGTATATGACGGATTTTTTTCTTTGCCTTTTAACTCTGAAACTAAAATAATATTTCAAATTTTACATTATAGGAATGGTAAAGAATTTAGCGCAGAGATAGAAATTCTTATTGTCATAGATTCTCACCTGAGAAGATATTTAAAATTCCAATTATTTTAAAGATGAAATAACTAATACATACTTTTTTTAAACAGTGACATTATGCCCTACAATTATTCGATTCATATACCATGACGATGATCATATAACGATGATTAAACCAGGCAATCAAGGGATAGACTTATTTCCTATAACCCTTTCCTCTTATGTTCCGATATAACCTATTTGATACAATAATTTGCAATGCAAGCTTGCAGCTTTTGAATTGGCTTATAGATTATTTCTCCATTTACGCTCGTTTTTACTTCAGTGTCTCTAAAACTCCGCGGCATGTATGTGCTTGTATTTTGCGGAGCCCCCCTTCTGAAAGTAATATTTGAAAAGTCTACGAGCGAAGGAAAAGTTCCGAAAGATTGGAAAATTGCGAATGTTACTCCAATATTTAAAAGCGGCTTAAAGGAGAATCAATCGAATTATAGGCCTATATCATTAACCTCATTGAACGGCAAAAGAATGGAACATATAATAGTTAGTTCCTTAATGGGCTTTCTCGACACGTCTAAATTTATAGTGAGTAACCAACACGGTTTTCGTAAGACACGATCCTGCGAGTCTCAGCTAGCGTTGTTAGTTCACAATGTCTTGAAATCTGCCGAAAATATCAGGTAAGTCGATGCGATATTTTAAGATTTCCGGAAAGGATTTGATAAGGTTCCACACAATAAATTATTATACAAATTAAAAGTTGCGGGTATCAATGTAGAAGTAATAAACTGGATTAAGGACTTTCTCTCCGACAGAGAACAACGAGTAGTACTAGATGGTGTAAGTTCCAACTCGGTTAAAGTGACCTCGGTCGTGCCATAAGGAAGTGTAATCGGCCCGTCACTATTTTTAGTGTACATCAACTACCTTAACAATAACATTGATAGTAAAGTTAGGATATTTGCGGATGGCACGGTAATTTATAGGGAAATAGGAAGCTCAGGGGATAGATTAACCCTATCGTGTGATCTGGATACAATTATGAAATGGTGCGATGATTGGCAATTAGAGCTCAATATAGATTAATGTTCAGTAATCAACTTCTTCCAAAGGAAAAATAATATCAATGATTATTCGTACAGGCTCCGAGGGCAACCTTTATCAACAGTAGAAACGGTGAAACCTTGGAGTAACCCTCACCAATAATTTAACCTGGGGTACCCACATCCGTAATATATGTGGTAAAGAAACTCGGATTCGTGAAGAGAATTGTCGGTATGAGTAAAGAAAAAGTCCGTGAGCGTTGCTACGTTGCGTTGGTCAGACCTCACCTGGAATATAATACCTGCGTGTAGTGTATGAGACCCCGCATAAAAATGCTGTTTTCGAGAATTAGAAAAAGTACAGCGAAAGGCGATACGTTTTGTAAAGAATTGTTTCGACAAGTCAGTGAGTGTTACGCAAATGCTTCAGGACGCGGGATGGGAATCTTTAGAAGATAGAAGGCTTAAACAAAGAATGAATCTACTTAATAAATTTAGAGAAAGCACGTTCAAAGATGATGTGGCTGACATAATGCGTTCCCAATGTTATATACGCTGTTNGCGGCACGGTAGTTCAGTGGTTAGAATACCTGCCCGGAAAGTGGGAGACCTGGGTTCGAGTCCCAGTCGTGTCGCTATTTTTCACACTTGTTATTCCTTTCGTATGTAGCTACATTTTAAGAGGAATGGCTCTGTGCTTATGATTGGCCAATTGTTCAATACTTGTAGTCAGATACCTTTATATTCCTCTCAGCTAAGGACCATTAAGCTGCTTAAATTATCAGTAATTCTGTGATTAGCGTCTACAAGAATTGGCACAGAAATTTTCTGCTCTTAATGCTGTTTTTTTCATTTTAAGACGATATCTTTATCTTCTGGTCTCAGAAGAATCCCTTCTTTGTGATTTAGATATTGCTATCAGAAGACTTCGCAGGTAATCCGGATTTCGCGTTTTTTTAGTGCAATTTCTTTTTTTTTCGGAGAGGATCTCCTTCCTCAAGTAAGTTTACTTTGATTTCTCAAGCCTAAGAAATTCTTTTATTCTTCGTTTTCCCTTTCATTTATTCGATTTTCACTTTCTCCATATCTTGAACAAAGAAGTACGGTCAGTCATTTATTTATTTATTTAGATTATCGTTGCAATTTGGTATATACCAGGTGGCAACGGTCAGGGGAATAAAAGAAAATTGCTGTAATATGTCCAGCATTTGCCCAAAGACCGGAGGAAAACCCCTCCAAAAACCTCCAGTGGACATTACTTTACTCCTCAACGAATAGGAGACATTTTAGACCGATCTCGAACTTCAAAGAGACTTATCTAATTTAGATTCAAGTTGCTAAAATATTCAACTCCCAAAAAAACATCAATAACATCCTACAAAGCGTCGATATCGCCTATTCAATTCTGCCACTTTAGTTATCTTTTCCTCGAGTCAAGTACCCAGTGGCTCCAGAGTCGAGTCTGGTGTATGAACCACTTTCCCATTCTGCCAGGCACTTCGAATTATCCTCGCCATAGGAACTGTTCCCATCGATTTCTTTTAATCCGATGTTGAAAGAACCTAATGTTCCGTAATGGCATCGATTCTCGAAATCCTCTCAGCATGAAACCTCGCCGAAAGACTTAAAAACAAGCCATGTGACTTCCCGGGATTGCTCAATCACCGTAACAACACGCATTATCTTCAGGGCACTTAATCTGTGCAAGTGCTTCCGCGGAGGACTTGAGCTGCTGACACAAAAAGTAGTCTCGCGTAACGTGAGTTAGTGAACGGTATTGGTACGAAAGGGTTCGTAGAGGAAATTGGAAGGAAGTCTTCCATTTTGTCCTCGCGTTTCGTGAAAAATGACATGCGTCGTGAATTACTTCGATGGCGGCAATTCTATAACTTTGGTGCCGACTAAAAACGAAGATAGCTTCAATAAAGTTTTAATGTATATTTCTCAACCTTTCTCCGCCAATTTTCATCAGTATGACATTTAGTCCGCCATTAAAGATGTCGGAACACATTCGATACCAAAGGGTATGAAATTGAATGGCAGAAATAAACGCTTATATGCTGCTATTGTTATAAAACTTATGAATTAACATTAAAGAATATCCTTAAGTTTTATTGGTGTGTTAGAGTTGAAATTTTCCTCCATTGTTGTAGTATACGGAAAGGAAAAATTTGGCATGATTTGCCATTAGGAAAGGTACCAATCCTTAAGCTTTGAAACTACTGCGTTTGACTGGAGGCTATGAGAATATGACTCAAAAAATCATAAAAATATATAATACCCNGTACAGCGAAAGGCGATACGTTTTGTAAAGAATTGTTTCGACAAGTCAGTGAGTGTTACGCAAATGCTTCAGGACGCGGGATGGGAATCTTTAGAAGATAGAAGGCTTAAACAAAGAATGAATCTACTTAATAAATTTAGAGAAAGCACGTTCAAAGATGATGTGGCTGACATAATGCGTTCCCAATGTTATATACGCTGTTCTGATACTGCGACAAAAATCAGAGAAATAGATGTTAGAACAAGTCGTTTCAAAAATTAATTTTTTCCGCTAACGATACGCGAAAGCAATCGATTAGTAAAGTATAGTCATGGTGCTTGCACCCCCTACCACAGGCCGAAAGGCGGCTTGCAGGGTATTTATGTAGATGTAGATGCCTCCCAAAGTTACGATCTTACTTTTTTAATGGAGAATTTATTCCTGTCACGGAGAGTATATCCCTTGAGGTCTTAGGGAAATTTCATCTTTCGATAATAGTGACTCATACAGAAATATAAAGGACAGATCCATGTAGCGCGTACAGATATTGAACGTTTTAATTTCATTAATTTGACTTCTTTCCTCTATTTTTAGGTAAATTTGAGGTAAATCCAAAGATAATTTGTAAAGTATTCTGGGAAGTCCGATTGAAAGGGGATGCTGAAAATTTGAAACTCCCGGTTATATCTCCTTTAATAATATGTGGAAGTTTCACTTTCGTGGTACACAATAAAATATATTTATCCAGCATTTATTTTTCAAATTAAATCAAAGCACAAATTTGTCATTTTGTAGACGATTTCCGGATGAAAATTCATTAATTAACTCGTGGATTATATAAAATAATATGAAACATTTCAGATATATAACAATGCGTTATTACTCCATAAATACGTTTCATAACTGTACTGCGTTCATAGTACAAACACGTATTTATTAATGAATTAAATGAATCAGTCTTAATACAGATATTATCTTAATAACAATTTGAACTAATATTTAAAATTAATGGACATTTTTCAAATTGAAAAATGTAGATAGGGTTATATCATATGTGGAACAATTAATCTCATATCCTAACATGACAGAATTAGACTAAAAAAATGAGATTGGAAACTCAGTATGATTAATTACAATAAAACCTATCAAAATTTTGACTTTAAAGCTTTTTACATAAAAAATATCTCACAAGAAAATTTATTTATACAAGGCACTCAGGTAAATATTTTTATTCTTTTATATCCAAATTAAATTAGAATTTAGTTTGCGATGCAGCCGTAGAACAAGAAGACCGACAAGGAGATTGGGTTTTGAAGAGAAACATTTAAGCTTGTACGTCAATAGCTTTGGATTCTTAAACCTGTAATCAAGTGCTTGTCATTTCATCGATTTTTGAGGGCTACGTAGGCACGATTTCTGTTATTTCTGTCTCGTGATGACACATATCTTATTTTTAAAAGCTTTTGAGGCTACTATTTTGTAATTGCCCTCATAAGACGAGGATGCTATTTCAAAATTAAATAGCCCTTGGGGCTCGCGGATAGCCTACTATTAGTACTAGCACTACAACTAGTAGTTGGTAGCGTGTTAATCTTTAATTAAAGCGGTCTTTAATTCGATTCCTGGTAGGGGCTCATGTGTGCAAAATGTGACCTCAGCTGTCAAAGCACTTTCAAAAATACGATACAACACCCATTACAAACGCCTTTATTGGATGAAATTGGGATAAAAGAAGTCCCATCTACCATTCGACCCATGTAAAAGTGTGACAAAAACACAAATCATAAAATGATATAAAATTTTGAACTGCTTAGAATACGTACATCTTTTCAACTAATACGGTGGCAATAGATGTAAAAGAAGGAAAGAAAGAACGGTTTTCAGGAGGAGATTCCGATATCTTTGGTCACAGAAGAAAAGATGAAGAAAACACCCACAAAGGAAACAGTGGTGTGAACACTCTGCAATAATTGTATAAAAGAGTATATAGTTAAGGAATTTAAAAAAGGAGACTAATCGGCAACGTTAAAGGGACAGGGAAGATAAAAAGTGGAAAAGTATAAACTACAGTTATTAATTTTAACATAATACTATATAAATTACATTCATATTCTGAGAAAGTCACAGGAGATATATGACGGAGGATAGCTGACTGAATTACTCATCTTAGAAAATCGTATGAGGTTAGAGAGGTGACCGAGAGAAATTAGGAAAGAAGGAGAGTGAATATCATTCTTACGATTTGAGAGGAAGTAGGAAGGATGAAGGATGTTCAAAAGATCTCAACTGAGATTCTGCAACCGGCTCAAAACTGAATTTGGTATAAGATAATATCCTCACTTTAAAGGTTTGATTTTTTATTCTTAACCACCATATTTTTCGTACACTATTGTAGCTATATTTTTACATCCGCATTTTGTAAAAACCTTTAAAGGAAATGCTTAGATACTTATAAAAGGATGGTATGAATAAAACTACAGTTACTCTTTTCCACAGATGTATTTAAAGAAATAAAATGTATAATGAATGTAGAAAGGAGTCCATGGTGAATAGAATCTTCACAACCAGCGCATATTCTTTAACTCAAAACGAGAAACTTCTCGGGCATAAAGAGGATTGAATGCAAATCCCATCTGTGATAATGCAATCCTCTTCTAAACAGACAAAGGCAATCCTTGAGAAACATAAGGAAAGAGAGTTTACTTTGATTTCGTCTCTAATTTGCATCTCTTTATCTCAGGTTATTTTATTCAACAAATTCCCAAACTTTTAGACTCTGAACAAAGCGCCAAATTTTGTTTATCACTCTGTATCACTCTGTAAAATCTTTTTGCCAATTTTAAGTTAGAGAAATAGGCAGATAATTAATCACTCTTGAGCGAAACGCGATATCTAGTATTTTACCACTATCCTTCAACTTTGTCATTGTTAAGAAGTTATGGTGTTCTGCGATTGCTTCAAAAATAAATATGAAGATTTGTGTGAATAAATGCGAGTAATTACTATGTTATTTTATTTGTAATAAATAGAAATAAGTAATAATTCAGATACAAGAAATTTAATTTGCATTTTCAGATCAAAGGAGAAGGATAGAAAGGAGAGATTACATTTTAGTTAGACCAGGAGATGAAAGGAAGGATGAATTAGGATTGGATGGATGCGGTCTGTTAATATAAATGAGGGGAAGGACTATGAACAAATCGTTCCTCATCAATCCTATAATCACATAATCCATTTCAATCCCGTAATCCAAAGGAACATGTGCTCTCCCTTCCTGTGTCGCTCAGCCACCCTGTTGCTATCTTTTGCAAGCAAATGGTTTCTCATACTCTGCCAAGCGAAATATCGATTAAGGATAGAAAATTGTTTCAAATCAGTTTTGATACATCAATTTGGGGATTGTTTTGGTCGAAATTTTTAATTCCAACATTTAAATAAGAAGAATTTACGAACTGAATTAGATCGACAAACTTTCAGGGTATCAATGTAGATATAAAAAGTTTTTATAAACACGTATTATTTCAGGGTTTATCGAATTATCTCGAAAGACGTTTATTTTCCGTAGATTTGGTGGCATTGTTTAAGATAGATTCATATGATTAATCATCACACCGAAAAACTGAAACTTTCATGAAAATCTTCCATGAGATTTCCAGACGAAACAAAGCCTACGTTACACTTGTAGCTAATATAAGAATCCTCATTCGATTTAAAGTTCTGATTTATTGATTTTTATTTTAGGAGATTAAAAAAATAATGTATGTCAAATTGAATGTATTCTCACTGAATCATTCCCATTCTCAGTTGGGATTATGAAGCGTAAGCTGGTTCTAATTCACTCATAGTTCGGCTATTTTTTAGAATAACAAAGGGTTTTACAATTTTCGAGCGATAAATTATTTTTCTACATTCAGATAAATGTGATTAGTTCCGTGAGATAAATATTAACGAGTTGTAAGACGTGGATGAATAACTAAATGATCTGCTTCTGTGATCTATATTAATATTTATTGAGATGTAATAATGTTACCAAAGAACTCTTGTTTATGCATTGTCTACAAAAAGATATTTATCTTTTGTGAAGGAATGCGAAGGATCTTTGAACCTCGCAATATATTTCACGGAACTATAAAAAATATATCTTGAATTCGGAAAAATTGATTACTGGGACTTAAATTCGGAATCCATTTGTTATCTGCAGAAGCTGTTATAACTCCCAGTTCAACTCAGGATAAACCACTATCGAATAAAAAGATAGTAAAGCCGGAAGTGAATTAATTTCAAGTTGTGACTTATTAACAGAGTTATAAATTTCCGAGAGCTTAGCTCCAGATTATCGCTATAGACTGATGATAAATTAAGAGAGGATTATATTCTTCATTAGGCACGTTTATCTTTATTAAATCGGATCCACTCTCCATTGTCTGTTTAAGCATGTAAATTATTACCTCCGAGAGAAACTTTTCGGTAGTGTCGCTCTAAATGTTTAAATATATCAACGGTGCAGGAGTATGATGTCATCCGATTGCCTTTCTAGGCCAAACCTAGCAGTAACTTGAATTTAACATTCAATACGCTATGAATAATTTTGCTGAGTAGCTTAAACAGCTGTAACTGAGTAACATTTTCAGGCAAATTTATATGTATATATATGTGCAGCAAGAAGAGTTGACGGTTTTGGTAGAATAGTTAAAGGAGCAAAGAGTTTGTTGGGAATGAACGGGTGAGGGGTTGAGAAAACATTCCTTCTTGTCTATAATTCCTGGACGAATTACTTCATTCCTTCCCACGTTAAGTTATTATCACATTTTCCTACATTCAAACTTAAAAGATAATGTTCTAAAAACAATTTTTCTTAACAACTATGAGGGCACCTATCGTAATAATATTGATAAGAATCTTCTTATGGCTTTACCTAAACACTCGGAGGGACTTTGATTCTGGAAACAAAAAAATTTACTCCGTAAAATTCATCTGAAAAATATGTTTGTACACTATTATTTCTCGTAGTAATAGTAGTAGTTTTGATAGGTGCCTCGACAGCTGAGGTCATTTCTATTATTATATATTATTTATATTATTTCTCATAGAACATCTTAGAACTCTCTGTTCTCACCGCTCTCCATTTCAAAGCTTATCTATTCCTCCTATTCACATGCTGAAAGTGCTCCAAGAGATGGTTTCCCATTGAAGTGAAGCGTTGCGTGAGAGAACTCCTGTAGAGACTGCGGGGCCAAGTACATCGAGCATACAGTATAGGGGCCCACAACGACAGCCGCAGAACACCAGCAGAGCCTAATCAGGTACCCCCCACTAAGTCATTCGCCCTCGAGGTCTTGGATAGTAGCCATGTGAGATACCTGCTTCCCAAGCGCCCTTTCTACTACGGGAAATAATCCATTCTTTTAGATTCGGGATCTCAACGGGTCTGAATCCATACGAGGAGAGAATTAACGGATTTGAGCGGAGATTGGAGAATAAGCGAGGATTAAATTGGGAAAACACGTTTGGAGCTCCTACTTGTTGATTATTTTAACGAAAGAAAAGAGAATTTGTTATTTTATTAAATATTTATCGGTTACGTGACAAAATTTTCCCCAGTTCCGATTTAATTCCCAATACTCTACGCTTTCTATTCCGATACATATTAGTAATTATCGTAATGAGTAAAATTAATTGTTTTTATTTATCGTTGTTTTGAAGGAAATATACTGAATGAACAAAGTAAATTTATTTCTGAATTACCTGGTGGAGTCATAATTACGAAGGTTATAAAATGGAGAGTAATATGTTTTTCACTGAAGGGCTTGAGTTAAATTTAAATAATAAGGGAAACACTTTATTTATTCAAATCGTTCTATTTAAATCTAGCTATCATTTTTAATGCCTAAAATTCAAAGCAATATTTCAGATAATCTTATTTTTTCTATTTGATAATTTTTGCTTTATTCATTATATTAATATTAAAAATGTGAATTCACCAGATAAAAAAATTATGTTAAAAATTGAAATTTTATTGGGAGCTGAAACTGAGTAAAACTAAAGAGTTTTAAATTTAAAAAATATAGAATTTAGTAGTAACTCAAAGATTCCATTTTTAGCTCAAGAATAATTTAAATAAACTCACATGAAATATCATATTTACGCGATATTAAGATTGATTTTAGTTTATCGGTGGTTCAATAAATATGTATTTTTCATTTTACTATTAATCATCATAAATGCAAAGAACTGTCACAAAGATGAAAGATTGAGTTTTGAACAAACATTTCTATGAAAGTCGTTTTTGAAATCCAAAATTAGGATAAAAAATCTCCGATTCCGAAGCTCTGAAAAGTTCCGATAATTCCAATTCCGATTAATTATCCGATAAGTAATACATATTTTTATGTATAATGTGTTGAAGAACTTAAAAGTAAATTCGATGTCCGTAACTAGGTCGATTTTAAATATATTACAGCTGATATTCAATTTATGTACCCTGGAATCTAATCTAGTTTTTGTGATAGAATCTTAAGGTACGTGAAATTCATGACAGAGAACCTTCCAACTACCAATATTATTTCGGATGGAATCGACAATCTCATTTCTGACCCGAGTCCTTGTTTGAATGGAATTAAAGGAAATTCAAATGAACCGAATTTTTACGCATTGAATCTAGCATAAAAAGAAATAATACTTGATTTCATTTGAAACAATATATGACTTGTGTAATGTTGCCAGAAAAAAGTTTAGTAAAGCCAAGATTATTGTAAATGGGATTGTTAGAAGGAGGGATGTGGGTCAGGGTAAAATTGATTATATTAATAGGGGTATTGATTGGGTATGTAGAAGTCAGGGGTTAANGACAATCTCATTTCTGACCCGAGTCCTTGTTTGAATGGAATTAAAGGAAATTCAAATGAACCGAATTTTTACGCATTGAATCTAGCATAAAAAGAAATACTAGTAAAATTGAATTGGTGTAACGCCATAACAGAGAGGCCTAAGAAATAAAACTTAGTAAGTCCCAAAGGAGAACCGAAAACTTAAAAGTTAAATACGAAGTCCACAGTTCTCTTGTGGAACTTACTAATTTTTGTTTCTTAACCATCTCTGTCAGAAATACTAGTTAAGATAATCCTCCGTTTAGACGTCAATTTTGTAGTAGCTCTTCAGTCTGGGAGTAATAAAAACACAACTTCGACACGTTAAAACAGGACTTTCATCGACCTAAGAGTCAATATTTACATTATGATGGAAATCTTACAGTTATAGTATTATTTGAGGTATAAAAATGAAGTAACATCTAAACACCTTGTGCCTTTTCATATTTGCCATAGAACGGATGTTTATATAAGAACTTTTCGAGTAAAATATTCCTCATTTTTAGCATATTATCGTCGTGGTTGGTATAATCAGAGAAGAACGCATTTTTCTTTATCCTAAAGTTAAACATTTCGTCATGAGGGGAGTGTGGACACGTCATTACACTCCATTGGAAATTCACACTTCCTTCAATGCAAATCGTTCCCATGGAGAGGGCTTTTATTGTCATGTCCTGTTTTCAATAGGATACAAGGGTCGCCTGACAGCAGCTGATATTCTGGAAAAGATATAGGTCCATTTGAATGATAGGCTCAGTAAAAAAATATAATAGCCTCCCATTCATAACGTATCAATCCCTTGGGTATTAGCATGTTAAGGCTGCAAATACCTAGTGCAATTAACGTAATGTGACTGGAAATACGCTTTTACCACCTTCGATAAAGAATTCCTGGAAAAAACTGATTCGGTGATATCCCAAAATTTGTACTGGTGGAGATACGCTTTATTTATATAGAGTTTATTTAAATGTCATTCAATAGACACCATCAAAACTCCTACGCAAAGCGTAGGAATTAGGTAGGGAATTAAATATTTATTTATTTATTATTTAAGTAGGGAATTAAATATTTTCAATTTTACTACGTAATTTATTATCTAATGTCAAGATCAGTTAAAATTAGCATAGTTAGATATAAGTATGGTGAATCCTCAACTGTATTACATCCCCACAAATTAATAGCAAATCACTACTTTTTCTTACGTTCCGTTCGCATCCAGGCAAATACGTTTTGGTTACCCACGACATAGAAAGACGCTGGAGTATAAAAATGAAAGAGTGCAATGTTTTCACCTCTAAGGCGTTCAAATGACTGTCATAAGTTTCGGTAAAGGAAACGGATATTTAATGGAAAGTTTCTGGGGCCTTGCTCCTCGCGAGTCTTAGCTCTAGTTATTAGTTAAATTTGGATCTCTTAAAAATTCGTTAACCTGATAAAAATAAGAAAATTATATTTAAACCGAATTTTTTGTTATGCCATTTACATAAGGATATTCATTTCTACAGATATTTTTCATTATTTATTTTTAAATTAAATTATCGAATGTTTATCATTGAAGATCGACTTTGATTACTCCCTTTTTAATGAAGGTTTCCAGTTTCAGGTTTCAGTGTTTGATAAGTTAACTTGTAGTGTACTGAGACTCCCAAACTATTACAAATATCGATACAGAAGTCCCACGGAAAATCAGACATCAAACACTGAAAGCAATTAAGCAAATCAGAAAGTCTTAAGAATCTTCATTAAATTTGGCGTTCTCAAATAAGAGCGCCATCTGAGAGATAAAATTACCTTAATGGCATGCATGGAAAGAGAGGAATTTACTCATATCCTCGTGAACGTGCTAAACAGTTTTCAATTAATAGTTGGAGGCGTAATTTTATTGCGTTTATCAATTTACTGACTAGGTGAATCAGAACTAAATTAAAAGATAAAAATTTCCCCTGATTCCAACCTCTTCTGATTAACAACATTTATTTGTGAATTTTCCGCGACTGAGTAAATTTCGCGATTCCGTGACTTCTTTCCTCACCAAATAATTCCGTAACTTCCGTCTCTTCCCTTCTCATACTAACGAATGATTTTCCCCCTGTGATTAAAAATGGTTAATTAGTGGCGACTTTAGCACAAGAAAATGAGTGGTGTAGTTTTATTGGTTTGAGTTTCAGTTATAAGTTTCTTGAATTTGACTTTGGTATGCTCCGATGAATTCTCTCGAGTCAGTTTTTGCCCGTTTTAATCTCTTGCAACGTCAAGTTCGGTGTGTTTTGTCTCTTTACGAAGTATAATTTTTGGTCGTATGCATTACTTGCTATAATTAAACGCGTTCTGTCTCTATGGGAAAGGTCCGACCAAACAAGAAAAGGTATAATTCTGAAGGCAGATTCAACGGAATGATGTTATCCTGAATTATTAATGACTTCCAGATTTACCGTACCGGCGATGTTGAAATTGAAAACTGGCTATGGGGAAATTAAAACTTGATGTAAATTCGAGAGTTTCTTTCCGGATTATAAACTGCTTCTACGAAATTTTATTCCAATTGATTAATGAGCAAATACCAATTACATTTCTAGTTATATTCATTCTCAAACCTGAAGTTTATGAATATATCATCTCCCATATATTTCTTATTTATCAAATAATTACATTGAACTACGCAGGATCACAATTAAATTATATTACACTATTATTAATACGTAAAAGTAGAAATTAAATCGTTATAACGATAATTTCGGTTTTAGAAAGTAAGTGTTTCTGATGAACGAAATTTACTTTGAGGAAATCTCAGAGAGGCACGAACAAATTGTTTTATTATCCATTAAGGAGCAGTATCCGCTAATAATGGAAATGACTTTTAGTCCTGCCATTAACACTCTTTATATATTAAAAATTATACTAAGGTGGCACTAATATATCAGTATGAATTTCTGCGATTGATCGTTGAAACAAATAAGTGGAGAATGTTGAATGAAAATGAAGTGTGAAACAAAAAGATATATATTTAAAGGATTCACGTCAACACATGGGTTCTTACAATTCCAGATTTTAATATCCTGATCCGTCTGTATGCTGTTAATTCGATTCTCGTCATGAATAAATAAGGATATTTCACGTTATTTCCCGTAAGTTCTCATTGAGTATCTACTTATATGGCGTAATCATTTATAGGCTCATCTATATAATGCCATTAAATAGTCTAAGTTTAGCTCATTTGGGATCAGTTTAATGAGCATTTTCAACAAAAATTTAATGCATTAAAAAGTAAATCTATTTTAATTGACCTTATCGCACAGTCTATCATCAAAAGGCATGACTGATCAATATAGAAGCTAGAACAAAGAATTGCTTAAGGTTTCAAGTAGTTTCGAAAACATTCTTGTAGATATGTGAGAACATTTTGACCATCACTTCCTTCAGACGATAAAAAAACTTTTTATTTGCCTTCTTTTCCTATCGATTTCCTCATGTAGTTTTCTGGTTATAGTTTTTTTGAATATTCATTGTTGTATATGTTTCAATGGGCGAAAATTAATCAAAAGAGAGTAGTGATAGATTGTTTGACACAAAACAGGGTTTTGATTTGAGGAGTATGTACTAGCTAAAAGATTGCACGATCTACGTTCATGATAAATCAATTCTGAAACAAAATTGCTTATTATGAAAAATGTAGATCTATAATCTTACAACCTACATTCACATATATCATGTCACTTATTCCTTTGAAAACTGGATCGGTACATAATATCTCCATTAACTGCAACCAATGAACCTACGTATAAACTAAAAAAAGTCTTTCAATGAATTAATATTTAGGCCTTTAAATCGCTATGGAATAAAATTTAATATTTTTTCTGTCACCTTATGATGGAAATATTTCTTAAAATTACCAAACGCATGATAATTAGCAATAACTGCAACTATTAAAACATTTAGAATCGAAGGATCAAACTTGTACGTAGGCGTTTTAAAGGGTAAACATTTCCAATCGGTTGATTACGCTTATTAAAACAGTGCGGCGAAAATAAGATTATCGAGGATTTTAATAAACCTGGGGCGTTCTGTTGGAGTTCCACCCTAAATGTTTAAATATGCATCTGTCCTCTAAAGGCAGAGTGAAATGAATGTATTCAACGCTCGACCGTAGATTTCCATACTATTTTCCGGTAGCTCCGTAGTATGCGGCGTTTGACGTGAATGGGAATGCAAACGGCAGCGCAAACAGCTACGTCACTTGACATACATTCATTCAGAGAAGGGTTTTTCCCCGTAATCCAGTCGTTAAACCGTAAATTCTCCGTGGCTCACCGTTTTATCCTGCAACATTCCAATTTTGCAGTCCAATCGCACCGTGGATCCGAGACGAGCCGTGACGTTGCTTCCGTCGGCCCCTTCCTCGAAGTATGGCCCGAAGCGAGATGTGCCTCCGTGGTGGTGCACGTCGTGGTGCATGGGAGGCACCCAAGGAGGGATGATCGTGATGGCAGGCCCCGCAATGGCTCCGGGGCTTTGCGGTCTGTAAGAGGTGGTGACCGCGCTCTCTGTGGTGACGGTCGTGCTTCGAAGGAGGACTTGAAGGGGAGAGGGCGAAGGGTCCTCCGATTCTGTGGTTCCCCTGGAGCTTTCCCTCGTGGCCACTAGAGGCTCTGGTAGCATCAGGCTGTTCAGGGTGTCATTTCTAAATCCTACAAAGAGAAGAATCGGTTTGTGCTCCGTGAGTTCGGGATCGATGTAATTTATGGGAAATAAGTAGTTAATAGCATCTAAAGGCAAATTTTCAACGGTTTGTTTTACGTACATCTGCAACATGGAATAGATGTTTGGAAATAAAATAAAGAATGGAAAAAACGCGTTATTAAAATGAAACTCCTCTAAAACCGATGATAAAAACTGACTATCTTTAACAAAGTTGATAAAAATCCTTTCCGAGGTCAGTAGGGGGGGGTTCCTAAATATAGTTAATTTCTTAAAATGATTAACAACGGATACTGTCTTAATTGGATCGTGCGAGAAATATCTGTGACTTTACCATATTTTCAGACAGTTCCATTATGATATTCGGAAAATCAGCGTCCAGCTACACAACTCCATGAAAAGAATTATTATAGGGGGCAAAAATCAAAATCGCATAATGCTTTTTCAGTAAAAGTAAGTTAATTGAGGTGAACTATCCAATAGGTTCTCAAAGAAAATAAAATTGCCCATTTCTAATAATAATATACTGCGGCGTAGTAGGGATTTAAATTCCAGGAGGTGATATAAAGGATTGATATTTTGAATGACTCGAGAGTTTTACTCGAACTGCAAAAATTTTAGTTATTTAAAGTTAAATAAGAGAAATTTCCGATATGAAGCCGGATTTAGCAAAAAATAATTCTCGCGCTGAAATTTGTTTTCAATATCGTGTGATTAAAAAATCGTATATTTTCATTTGAAAATAATAAAGTTCCTCGTTTAATTCCAGCGCTAAAAAATAATCAACGGTCACATTTTCCCGATATAAAACTCCCGGGCACATTTCTCATATGTCACGCATTCCAACTGCAGGTTTATCAGAATGTTTCTTCCATTAGCATTTAAAGTTGTTTAGCAAATGAATCGTGGAACGGACGCAGGCACGCATACTGATACACTTTCCCCTCCAAAACAAACAACGAGAAAAAGGATTAAATACGTTATGCGGCCGTTTTATCCATTAGAGTGCATTCGAAGCGAGAAATGATTTCTAAAAATAAGGATCTGAAGAAAAATATTAGACTAAAGAGGATGGATGCTTGCGTAAGGAAAGAAAAATGATAGAAATTTGAACTATAAACGATCAGAAGTCTGGTGAACTTACACGAATGTAAAATGAACGAATTTGAATTACAACCATAGTTTACAGCAGTAGTGTCTCTCTTTGGGAGAGGTTATAATATTTTTTAAGATGTATTCTAATTATATTATGACTATCTGCAACAACAGATATTGAGAATGTGCGAGACATTTCAGCTTATGTTCGAAATGTTAAGATGAGATAAAACAAACGATGAGTATGTGGTGAACATGAAACAGAGGCAAACAGTAGTAATTTGAAGTTGAATTAATATTTTCAAAATAACACCAACATCATATGCATAACTTATTTTTTTAATGATAGATGATGATGATGATGATATATATGATAGATATTTTAAGGGATTTCGAGAGTTAAGCGAAAAATATAGTTGATTCGAAACTCTATCTAGGAAAATAGGTTACCAAGTAAAATTCTCAACGATATACTTTTTCTGAAAGTATTAGAATAAATCCAGAGACCATTCCTGAAATAGAATACTTGAAAGTGAACCTGGGCTCTTTTTCAATATTAGTCGCAATACTCTACCAGTGGATAATAACGATATTTCAGAGATAAAACGCAAAGGAATACGGATGAAAAACCTCAAAAGTATCTCTACTGAAATACAATTCGAGAACTTTGTTTTGGGTCTTATTAAAGGCAACATTAATAGTGATAGTACATTATATTACAATATTGTAATCTTGCAAGTCATAGAAATAGTCAAGGATGATACACTTTCATTGTGCAGAAATAATGTAATCTTGTACTTTCAAAATCTTGCACTTTTTTTATTTTGCCTCAAAAATTTTACTTCTTTGAGTTTTGTCTTCCTAAGACAATTTTCCTGCAACTTACGAGTATAACCACTCCCTGTAAATCATCTTAAACCTAATCTATGGAAAAGTACGTAAGAATGAGTACATTTTAGGTTATCGGACATCGAAAATATTCACAATATTATATTCATAACACGAGAAAATATAGAGTACTTACTGCATTACTGATTTTGGCGAAAACACGTTTCTAAAGAAAGCCGATGGATTTTGAACTCTGATTCCCAAAGTTACATATTTGAAATATACGTCAGCTGAAGGCATTTGTAGTTTGGACCATAAATTTGGTCCACCTAAGTAGTTCTTGGTATCGGAATTCAGGGCACGATTTATCGTAAAACTGATGAGACTGATACTGGGAGAAAAACTCCAAAAACACGAATTAAGAACTCGTGACCACGTTTACTTTCACGAGGGGAAAAAATGACATCGTTTTTCGTAAACTTCGTATCTTAAGATCCAGGGCAATAATGTTGGATCCGTTATTTTCCCGAGACATTCTAGCAGTTTCAAAAAGGAGGCCTATGGAAAAAAAATGTATCAGGGGCTCTCTTTTTCCCAAGGAGCCACCCAATATCAGAGAAGGAGGATGGGTTGAATAGGGAGGAAAAAAGGAGTCTAAGAACTGGAAAAGTTGCGTGATAAAGACGAGATAGTGGATGCAACTAGGAAGCGAAAGAAGGAAGATAGACGTATTAAGGTCGAAAGAGGAAGGGGTGGAGTTTTGTAGCTTAGGGAGAAGGATCGTTAATGGGACATCTGTGGCACTCTGGGATATGTTTTTCGGGGTTGTTGAAGAGTTCCATCCCTCGTTTCTATCTCTTTCCCTGCCTACCTCTCTTGTCGTGGCCAATCGTCTCTTCCCCCAACAATGGGACGGGTGATATGGGATAGTGAGAGCAAGTGGGTTACATCACAGAAAGAGTGAAGGAGAGCATCTAGGAGGCGTGGTACCATAAGGAAAGACTTGAGGACCCCGAAGAACATTTCCGAACGTCCGGATGGGGATACCCAGTCCTTCAAAGAAGCGATAAAACGATGAGGACGATTGACACTAAAATGACGCAGGGGCGTGGGGACGGAAACCGGGTTTCCGTTTTTAAAGTTTCTCCTCCGAAGTCGGGTCTCCAGGAGTGGGATTCTGAATGGAGGCGTTTGGTGGTTAACCGCGGATTTCGAACAACGTCAGAGCCATCCTGCGAGGCGACGACTGAGAGATTATACGGGAAACGAAAGGTTATCTTAGCAGGGTTTTGAAGAGGGTGAGGAGGATCTGCTCCGAAAACCCAATTCTAGAGTTCGATCCCCGGGCATTAATTACTGAGGAAGAAGGTTTTCCTCGCGTCGCGGGGTTAGACCGGCGGAGAATGCGTCGGTTGAAATTGCGACCGGTGATGAATTGGAATGCGGCCAGGGCGCACAGGTTTGTCTAGATGCGGGATGGGAATGGATTACTCTTCTGCGAAACCATGGGGTGGAAACTGATAGGTCATTACCCAGAGGAATCCCGAGTATCTGGCAGCATCTTTTTACCATCATCATATATCCTGATATGAGAAAATAACTGTCTCCCAAAACATTAATTTTGAGTTGAAAATTTTGCGCATGTATCTTTAAGAATAATTTGAGAGATCCTTAATGTGTAAAAAGAGTTCCATTGCGGTAATTAATAAAATCTTAATTTAATACTCAATGGAGGGTCGATTAGTAAATATGCTTTTGATTTAATTGACCAATGATTAAAAATTTAAAGAGGAAAGAACGCAAATGTTCCTCAAAAACATTTTAAAATTAAAAGGATGGCATCAAGGGTCAATAGTTGTCTGACAAACGGTGGCCATGAGGAGTGACTGATATAGTAATGACGTAATAAGCTGACAATAGCAGGAACAATTCCTTCTCACACGATGTCTACTTTTACAATGAAAAATGTTAAGCAGAATCCATATTTTGTATTNCGAATGAGGAGTAGGGAGAGGAAGAAGGAAAGTTTGAGAGAAGGATGTGGAGGAAGAATGTGTGTATACGTATTGATTGGATATATATATATAATGTAATTTATTCTTCATATTATTTTAATTCACCCTTACATCCTTTTAGTGTGTTATTGCGCTCATTCACTAAAACTCTTCTGAATATATCTAAATGATTATTCAATTCACTGACATATTGTGTACAATATCATTCAAAACATTTTAAATGTCACCTCGAATTGAGGTGACAGCCCCCTAATGTGTTAAACAGAATCACGTACAGCAGCGATTCACATCCATAACTTTTCTTCTTTAAACTACTCACATAATAATATTGTTGATTTAATCAATGTTGGTTCCCCACAAATAGAGCAAAACCAAAGGAACTTCGGGAAATTGATTGTAACCCCTTAAAGCGGTAAAAGAGTTGTCAGTTTTTAAACCAGTGGCGCGGAAAAAGAAAATATTTTTCATCAAATTAGATCTTTAGAAGTTACTTTTTAATGATGCTGCAATAAAAAAGCGAACGATACGTATAGATCATCGCGTAATGGAATTTGAGAAACATCGATGAAGAGGTAGGCAATACGTGATGAAAAAATGATATTATTAGATTTCGATAATTGAATCTTTCCCCCTTAATGGTGTTTTCGCTGAAGATATCGATTTCCAAAGTTATTTTTCGAGTAGGACACTCCGAGGTAAATGACAAAATAGCTCTTTTTACATCAGGTTGCGGCAAATCAGAGGAAGTGAATGGCTTCGAATAATAACTTTTTATAATCCCCTACCATTCCAAAATTAGGGGAGCATCAACTTGTTCTTTTAGGAGATCATTTCCACGCACTTACGGAGACACGGATACGAAATCTTCCCTTTTCTTGGCGAGCACACACATCACTGGGGAGTTGGGACTAATTGGCGGAACTACAGACAAAGTGAGAGTGGTAAATGGGGAAAAGAGTGTGCGTAGAGAAAGGAGAGAAGGAAATAGGGATGGAAGGAGAGTGAGTTAGTGTTCCTGGCGTGTTTAAGGTCAGCGATCCTCCAGTACGTGACTTACCCCTTCTCGCTGCTTTAAGTCTTCGGGATCCATTTACTTAGCGTTCCTTTCTTTTCCGTTTCATTTACTCCTTTCTCTTCGACTTCTCGAGCGTTCTTCTCCGCCTTCAATGCCATTCTTGGGATACGTTTCTCTCTTTGCCGTTCCCTATTTATGCTCTCTTTTCTGATTCTTAACGCCTCTTTCCTCCTTTCCCATCGCTTAAACTTCCACTATAACGTGAAATTCTGTTGGATTCCGATGCTTCCATTTTCCCATCCCGTCACTTTCCTATCATTTATATTTTCGTCCTCTGCAATCTCTCTCTACTTTTTTTAACAATTCGATCGTTTTCTCTTGAGATACGTGAATATGCTTGGATTAATTAATTTTCATTAAAAGTTTTCCATTGATGTCATATCCTTTGATTAAACATTCGACTTGCTCTCTCAGGTTCGAATGTTCCATTCAAGCTGCTTACTTTTTACTTCTGAATCATTGCAGAAGTTTGTTTCGAGATTTCGCATCAATACATACTATTTTATCTACATACCTTGATAAGACAGTAGAAACACGTACTTTAACATACGTTATAATACCAAGTCTCTCTCTACTTACGAACTTCAGTAACGGTTCCGCTAGAGGATTCGTTACTGGACTGGTTACTTTATTTTCATACCCAAATTATATGGTTGTCAGAGCTACTTTCGTTACAGGATAGATGGAAATGATAGATGTCATGAAGTTCTTCATATATATTATAAACATCGATTTGAAACGATAACGGGGCCGTTCACAAGAGAATAATTGTAACGATAATTTTAATTGACCTCCAAAAATCTATTACATTCTGAAATGAAAGATTCAGAGGATTTATACGGTATTTGCTTAATGTATCGTAAAAAATCTCATCCATGCTCATTTATTCAGATATCACAATTACTTTTATCTAAGCTTTCTTTTCGTATACTGAAAAAAGTTTTCTGCCTTAGGTTACAACGCATGGCTTCATTTAAACGGAGAAATTAATTGAGTTTGATTACTTATCCATCTCATTCTCTCTCTCACTCCTTCTTTTGAATCTAACGATCTCACAGAGTCAAAAAAACTTCCTATTGAATTAAAATCTCGTTAATATTTCATTAATAGACTCGTTTTTGCGTTCAAATCCTTAATTATCCCCTTCTTTGTCCGCTTAATTTTTCCTCTCAACTTTTAAAGCTAAAACTCGTCCGTTTCAAAATTTCATGACGCCACATCCCTATCCAATGCTTCAGACTTCACTTTCGAGGCAGATTCTCGGCGATAATCCTTACATTCACGATCTCGTTCGATAATATCCCCTTAATGAGCAGAGGATGTGAAAGGACGCGCTGAATTTCGGAGGTATGGCATTAAGAACAGAAATTCATTCGGTGGCACACCGAAGCTTTCAGATTCATGCCTCCATCATAGACATTTGCCCGCCCCTTTTCGCTCCATTATTTCTTCTTTCCTCTTCTGGAGCCGATCTTTTCTCTTGCCCGTTTCTTGCTTCCTTTATCTCATCAGGCTCACCTTACCTCCATCCATTCTCGCCTCCAACTGGCAAATGACTCAAGACTTTATGACCACGTATTGGCATCCGTCTAGTTGAATCAGTAGTCGTTAATCTCCTTCTAGAATCGGAAACCTAAAACTCTCTCCCTACCTCCAGCTCCCTTTTCCCTTGGAAAGGTTTCGTTCGCAGCGGTGTGAGACGGTATGAACGTGCGCTTTCAACTTCGCCAAACTAACTTTCAGCTATTTGTTCCTACTTACTCCCCTGGTAGGAAGTATGCGATGCTTCATCTGTCTGCAAGTTCTGATCTACCTCTGCAAACGATGAAATTCTTGCGCACAGTGTGATGTTATCTTTCTTCAAACCATCCAAATACCTGAAAAGACAAATTCTACGTATATGGAAACCGACATTTCAATCAATTTCGTTTTGAAAACTTCAATATCTTGATCGATAGGCAAATTTTACGGTTTAAAAACATTCTGATAATTTTGGAGCCTTGCGTGAAAGATGTATTGAGTTATCTTAGGAAATATCGTTTGGCTTCGTTATTTCACCAGGCCATTTGGCTCATCATGTAAGCTTTCTCAGTGAATATATCCTCATTTTATGCTTGATACGTATGTATTTACATATATTCTCTGTGGAAGATGTAATTCATATGATTGGCAGCTGAGGTGAATTTGTGAGATACATTTGGTAGGCAAATTCCTTACCAGTTACTCATGATAAAACATGTATGTTTCTCAACAGTAACCTCTTTGATGAACTTCCATTTGATTTCCCTGGTGACTTAATCATCTTAAGGCTGCATTTTGTAGTTCTATCTCCTCTATAAATTACAATGTCTTATTTATTCACAGTGTAATGTGTCACTTATGTCACTAATTTAAGTAAAAGGTAAAACACTGTTAAACATTTTAATTTGAAAGCTAGTATATTGTTTATTACTCCGGAATTTATATTATGTTAATTCAAAAGATACATTTCCCGGTCTCCTCTCCTGTCTTCACATTTATTAATAAAAATGCTTATTAATCCATACAAAATTTTAAATTTTGAATTGTGTAAATTTTCTTCTTGAATTACACTAATTTTGTGACTGTTAAACGGCTGTGACAAAAATCATTACATAATGTAGCATTCTTAAGAGAAATGCACTATTCAATAAGGTGTACGCATCTTTCATTTTCCTCGTTTATTCAGAGATATTCTCCAATACTTCTCGACGTATATTCTTATGTATTCCCATTTATCATTAAAGTTATGTACAGATATTCTCTTTAGGTCCTCATTTCAGTAGCATTTTTCCGTCCTTCCTCCCTCCCTTTAGATACTTTCTCATTCTCATCGCTTACCATTTTATCCATTTTTCTTCAATCAATCCTATCCAATCCGACAGAAAGGATACCTTCCATATTTGTCACGCAGTATTTCTTTTTATCCACTCATTCATCTCTAGGGCTTTACTGGATCTCTCTCCCTTGTTTTTCCATAGACTAACTCTCATGGAATCCTTTCCAACTGCATACATTTTACTCATATGCTTCTCTAATCAAACCAAACTTTCCCTATCGTGAAACAAGGTGGGATCCATAATTCTTTTGCATTCCATTTCCATCTCTATCGACAATTACTCCAGTTTTATCAACGACAACGCTCTATCAACCACTCTTTTACCTATATTCACTCGAAATTCAATCCATCTTTACATTATTCCATTCATAAACTGCTATATGTATCTAATGCGAAAATCGTGGTAGTAAAAATATTTATCCATTATTCACCCAGCTGCAGGTATACTATTATACAACATTTGCATTGGACTGGCGATTTGCCAATCAACGCGGCATCTTTAGAATAAAACAGTACCTGCGCGTACAGCAGTATCAAGCTTCCGAAATTTTAATCCTCTAAGCTTCCGAAATATTAATTTCAATCACCTCTTTGGAATATCCATCTCTCATCCCCGTATCACACCTATTTTGACCTTAAAACACTTCGCTCACTATTTATCTCTCAAAACTTTGATTGCATTGAAACTGCCCTAATTATGCTAATAATCCATTCTTGTACACCGTACTCTTTCTGGATCTTCCACAAAATACACAATATCACCTCATCATATGCCATTTCCAAATCAACAAATGCATAACAATCACCTCCTCAGATCCGTAGACTATTCAATTCCTCATTGAAGATTGGATTTTCATCTACACATCCTATCCATTGCACGCAACCATTTTCGACCACGACATTTTATTTGTCTTGACTATTTTAACTTATGAAATTAGAAACTTATTACCTACTTTTTCCTTTAACTTTAATAATGTTAAAGTTCTATAATTTTTACTTTCGACTACATTTCCCTTCTTTTAGTGTAATGAAACGATTCCAGCATTTTTCCAATCGTCAGGTACGGCCATCATTCTAATAAAAAGATAAAATAACTGCGCAATTCACTCGTAATACCGCTGCATCCGTATTTCAGCAATTCAACTGAAGTTCTTTCCACGCCTTTCCATTTCTCCACATATTTACGTATTCTCGTGGATTGATTTGATATTTGCTGCGCCATATTCTTACATTCAGTGTCACAGCTCGAGAAAAAGGAATGTATTTTTCTTTAACAAACCCACAATTTTATCACTTAAAAAAATTAGAATATCGTTTCCATTTTTCTCTCGTATTATCTTCTGTCCCGTATTGAGCAAAACCTATTTTAAATACAGAGAATACGATTTTAAGGGCACGAAAGGGCTATTTATCTGCACGAATTCGGGGGGCAGTCGAGCGCAGACTCCGGTGTCACGTGCACGCCAAACTGCTTCTTTTATGTCCACCGCTTTGGCGGCCACTGGCCTCATTCCGGGATAAGTGGTCCATGTGATTGAGGTTTACTGCCATTTATTAATTTAATTTACCAGAACATTCGTCGTTTCCTACCTCTGTTTTACTGTATTTTATATCTCCGATAGAATTTATGTCAAAGTTCCGTGAAAGATAAACAATTAATCTGAAGGAAAATTTGCGGCATTCGACATCAAAGTGATTCTTCTGCTAAAGAAGGCAATTCCTACCATAATCATATGCTATGTGAAAAGACTGACCTTTACTGACCTCGTTTTAGACCTTAGTTGAAATGCTCTTTAGCTGAAATAGCTTTCTAAGACTTAAATTACACACCAAAACTGCAGCAAACGACCAAATGCATTTACTAATAGGCAAGAGCGGTAACAAGAAATAAAGAGAGTTGTAATCGTTTCGCTGGGAATGTTTTATATTTTTCACACCAGCGCAAATGTGTAGGTGCCCTTCAATGGATTCGTTCGTTGAGTCCTTAGTCGGAATCCAAGTCCTAAAAACAAAGTCTTCTTCACCCGAGAAATTTCTTATCAGAGTCACTTATCAGCCGAAGTATTGCGGCACAACTAGTTGGTAAATAAATCGATATCGCAGAATATCATAGGAATAGAGAGAATCCCTCATAATGAAATGACATTGCTATTAAACATTTTCAGACTTTGAGCGAATAAGGAGATAGATTTTGAGTTACCTAGTTGCACTGGGAGACTGATATTAATGAATCTTTTTACTAAGCTTATCATACGATCTACTGTATCATTTCAGCTTTTGGAGCCGACAACAGACGAAAAACAAACCTGCCATTGAAAATAATCTAAGATTTATTAGAAAAATGTGTATTTCTTCCTCCTATTTCTTCTTTAATATTGAAATCGCTAATTATATTATACGAGAAAATAATGTGACCATATGTAATTCATTCATTTGAATCAACAATTTAAAATAGTAGTTTTGTAATAACAATGCGTAGGAAGGAATTACTGCAATTTTTAGAAAGCAAAAGTATGGCCATTGTCACAAAAGGAGTATATTTCAATAGAGTGTACGGCTAACATTGCGATATTTAAATTATTGAAAAAAATGCCTATAATGGGACCTTCAAAGAAAGATGGTATAAAACTGGATCACTTACTTCGTCAATAAGTTATCATTTCAGGACATAAACGGGAAGGATGCATTTCTAATTTATTTCCATAGTCAGGGGTGACGAATGACGAAATATCTTGTTTGGGCCAATACTACCACTCTTGGAAAAGAATTTAATTGAAAATAAAATCTTTTTCGAATCGTTTAATTGATATTCGAAATAATATGATATTTAAGGAAATTCTGTCATACAGTTCAGTTAGCTTGAAAATAATCGGAACATTCTAAGCGTGGATGCCGGAAGTTATGATTGAATTTAGGATAAACCTTTGAAAAACTGGACGATTGAACAGAAGCGGTGGAAAGGAATTAGAAGAGAAAAACATGTAATAAATAATGATTGATGGTGATTAATGATCATATAACTAAAGTATTGTGGTAAACAGAAAAGTATTTTATTTATTGAATTGCGGACAGAATGTCAGGTCAATTTATGCCGATCTCATATGTACATATATTAGTAGTTCATTCCGTGTCTTTGAGAGAAACATAAACTCAATGGATGACGGAAATTGAGATCTATTAATTCAAAGTAAAAAGGAAAAACCAAGATACCAAACCAAGGCCAGGAAATAAATATTTAAGATATCCCCGAAACATGAAATATTTATTGATTTTTACGGAATTAGGATTTTCTCTTATGGTCGAACGATTTTGTCCTGGTCCGATAAAGGAATATCTCAACAAAAATTTCAGAAACGTAGAAATTCTGTTTTATCCCACAGCAATTAAAGCAAAGCTGCTCCCCTAAATTTTTTTCTGTTGTCTTGGATAGGATGCACAGCCTTTATTAAACGAGCATGACACTTTAGCACACTTATTATTGTTAAACTTAAGTTACATAGAATTTCTCACTTCAAATTCAATTTCCCATTGAAGCATCCATAAAATCATTCTATCGATCTCTAAGCGAGGTGAATACATTAATTCAATTCAACTTCTGAGTAGGAGAAGGAAAAAGCAAAACAGTCAAGAATTATTTCCCTTGTTCTCGGCATCGCCAGATCAATGACGACGTGGATTACGGAAACCTCTCAGTACAACTCCACTTTCTCTTCCTTTTTGTCTTTGCGGACGAGTTTCAGTAATCCGTAACCAACCGCCACATGTGGATGAGTATATAACCCCTTGGACCTCGCCCAAAGGGAAAGTTGCCGAGAAGGACTTCAAGCGGTGGTTCGTGGAGAAAGGGCGAGAACAGAGGAAAAAGCGATTCTCCGAGAAAATAATAGAAAATGAGGGAATAAAAAGAATAGAAAATCTTCCGTGTTTCAACGCTTCGCCGCATCGGCCACTGGGCAAAACCTTTTTTTCAGGAAGGAAAGTACAAATCTCTCTTCCACCGTTTTTCCATGGACGGCGAAGTCGGCTTCATTCCAAAACGGAAGATGGCAGAAAGAACCGCTTAAGTGAAGAGAAATCACGTGGGATGAATAGAGATAAGGAGGATTACCGAATGGCGGAATCTTGTAAAATGCCATATTAATGTAGGCGGCAGCCAGCTCTTATAATTAATTAGTGCTCCGTTCCTTTTACGGGAAATTTAGACGCTGTAACTCAGTGGAGAATCAAGTGCATAGGCCGTTGATTGCGCATCCGTAATGATGATGTGATTTTTACATAAATACATACATTTACATAAATTACGTGTAGGTGATAATTAGGAAGTTTTTCTAAATAATAGTACTCGTGACAAATTAGATCGTTTCACAAGTAGGGCAGTGAATAGTGTTTTAGTAGAGTAATGAAGTGTGGAATATATGCCACGGAAAAATATATATAAAACAGTGTAACGCTGCCAACAAGCAGAAACGGTTATCTAGTACGAATGATACTTATTAACTTAAGAGCGAAATAGAAATGGCAAAACACTAATATTATGCACGCAGTAACCACTCACCACTCTAGCGATCTATTTGATCCATAAGTGCACTCCATCCCGTACAGAACGCGGCCTTAGTATACGACCTTATACAACCCGCAAACCGCAGTGATACGTCTCTCGTAGAGAAGAAGCAATATTGCCTCATTGCACTGACGTAACCCTTTTGTCAACTCAGTGACTTAGCTTGCCTTCATTTGAAACGCATGTAACAAAGAAAGAAATAGAATGACGTGGCCTAAAATGTATACACTTTCCAACGGAAAGTACTATAAAAGTGTCCACATTTCTTTAAGTTATTTCATTATAACCAATTGAAGGTACCGATTTCAAACACGAATTGAAAATACAAAATGATGTAACTCATATAAAACACACTAAAAAATACAGTTTACCACAAAACTGAAAGTTTTCAGGAAATATGCAATTGATTGATAGGTCTACGTAAAATTTACTTTACAGTGGTAATATACATGCATCGATTACTTCAAATTTCACTCTACAAAATGACGAAAGAAAGAAAAAATATTTCTTCATGTTCTTTAATTAGATAAATTCTAAATTAATCAAAAAAAATATGAATAGATTATCTAAACTATAAGATTTATTCCTAAAGAGTTGCCTGATTTGACTAATGTGTCAGATTTGGAGCATGCCCCGAAAAAAATTTCAGATATCAAGAAAATAAATAATAATCAGGTAAATAAATCGATATC
>KZ308342.1:103485-115354 GCA_000376725.2 Ladona fulva | reverse complement strand
AAAAAATTTCTAATTTTCTTGAGATACATCTAGAATATGTAAAATAGCTATTGCGAACTTATACCCTAATATCAGTGCAGGCTTATTGCCATTTCATATTAATGAAAACAGTTTCATGAAGTTGGAAATGGTACATAGAGTTAGCTATAGCGCTTATGTTTTTCATGAGACCGAAGGAACTTGATTTGGAATGCGCCAAAACTCAAGATACAAATATAAGATTATCAACTTTAGAACATTGGGGATCTCAATAATTCACAATAGTTCTTAAATCATATGGGGTACATTTTCTAGTATTGATCTGAAGATACCAATTATCGAAGATGCAATGTTAATTACAGCAAAAATTTAACTAAAGTAAATGCTCGCATAAAATTACTGGCGTGAGGTTAAGATTTTAAACTGTTTTCATATCATTAGAGATTTAAAAGCACTCCGTAAGCCGTCTTTCCGCAAGCGAACCTCGTGCTCAGAGACAAACGGGAAGCTCCAGATTACCGATTTACGGGAATTCCCAATGATCATTTCGGAGGCCAAGCCTCACTTCCTTTGTGGAGACCCCCTGAGGATGGAGGCTTTGTCTCCGAAATGATCATTGGGACTTCCCACAAATCGGTAATCTGGAGCTTCCCGTTTGTCTCTGAGCGCGAGGTCCGCTTGCATAAAGACGGCTTACTGAGTGTTTTTAAACCTCTAATTCATTAACAGCAGTATTCCAACCTTCTTTTTCTTAATGTTTTCATATCATCATATTCAAAGCTCATAGGATGTTTGTTTGGGGAACAAGTATATACATATCTGAAGCATTAATCAAGTAATGAGGAAAACATTTGAGTAGTATAATATACGGTACAAGTATTTAAATCGAGTATTTAATCCAATTTGTGAAAAGAGTATGTTTATCAATTTATAAAATCTTCTAGTATCTTCTAAGTCTTTTAGTATCTTCAGGTATACGAATCAAATAATTAGTTATTATTATTAAATGCATGGTTACGAGTAGGCATAAATCAGGTGGTAACTTGTCGAATCACAACAGTAACATTAAATAATTAACAACATGATATACACAGCAACAAAATTAATCATAACAATACAGCATATTATCTCCCAATCTGCTAACAGCATCATAATCCCGAATTTATGAATACCTTTGACATTTCTTACGTCATATTTAATTACATTCCTCTTAAAACAACCTTTTTCTTCGGGGAAGGGACTAAGAATCTCTTTGGGTAGGCCATTCCAAGTAACTGCCGTTTTGTTTAAAAAAGAAAAATTTACCCGCATCTTTTCTTTTTGAAAGGATATAAAGACTAAATATTTAAAGATAGACATGACTTAAGGAGAAAATTTCTTGTTGCGAAAATGTCAGTTTTCTTGCAATATATATGTAATTCTCATATTGTTAACAACTTATATTTGGATAAGCTTATCTAAAAAGCTTAAAATTATTTATGTTTTTAATTAAAACACAACATAAAATATGAGTTCAAGCTGCATTTTACCGTATAACATCTTCATTTTTCTAAGTTTATAAATATATATAAGGTTAGTATTGGAAGAGAATTCAAAATAATAATAGATTTGATATTTATGGAGAGAAACATCAATTAATTTAATGAACCATTCATTTCGAAAAGATTAAATGTTTTTTCTGTAGACGATTTCGAGAAAAGTGAAAAATTGAAAATGCAATTATGTGAAGCGTTCTCTCGGAAATTGTGTATAGCAAAATATCGTTGTTCACTTAATGATATTAAAATTTTTCAATTAAAATGGAAAATTGATTCGAATAGTGATACTTACGTGTATATATAACGATGTAATATTTTCTGAATTTGCTTATAAGTCATTATTTACATGCAACGTTGCTTACTTTTTTTTCCAAAAAATCACGCTTCATAATGCGCCGATGTGTAAAACTAGTCAATAAACGATTTTCAAATTAACCTTTTTTTACAAATCAGCCTTACACAGGAAAGAAATCCAAGTCATGAAACATTTTTCAGCAGTTCCTGTACTTTCTTTAAAGCGAGTTTGCTCATAGTAATGAACTCCTCAATTAGTATGCGTCCATATTTTATATTATTTTTATGAAATAAAAATATTTTGACTCCGAAATCTATACATTAAAGATCAGAATTTATTCAATGGAGGAATCTGTGATGAGACGCATTGAAAATGCAGAGGATTCCAATGCTTCAAATCAATCTTTATAATCATAGAGGATGGAAACTATCATCATATAATAATTTTTGATTATCTAGATTATAAATTCCTATGTTATGACTCGGCTACAAAACAGGTAGATAATTACTATGAGGAAAAGGTAGGGTCAGAAGGGTAGGTAAATGTGTCATATTCTGGAAATTGCTACAGGATATTTAAATGGAAAAGGAAATTTCATTGAAAAATTCAGAATAGATATTATTATTTGGATATAGATTCACGTCAGTATTACAACAAAAGTCAAATAATCTGTGGATAACCACAAGAGTTATGAAGAATTACAAATAAGCTTTGTACTACTGTATTATGGTGAGAATTCACTATGTGAGAAGCAGAATTTGGTAGTTTTTCGTCTAAGTGAACTCAAACGACATACAAAACTGCTAGAAAAAGATTTGTTAATCATCATGGAACCGATTATTATTTTTATTATTATTAATAAATAAATAAATAATTTATTTATTTCACCCTTACGGCGAGGTTAGGCCCAATGGGCCTCTCTTACACCTAACCACTGAGTCATGGATATAAAAAATTACTCAAATTAGAAAAGAGGAGTATTTAAATAGTGAATACATTAATTAATTAATTAATTTAACCAACTTCCACGTTCAATCATTTGAAACTCAAAAGGATAAAAAATGCTGAAATACATTATATAATTTTCATGAAAACGGAACACTAACTGTTTGTAAAAAAATTTCTAATTTTCTTGAGATACATCTAGAATATGTAAAATAGCTATTGCGAACTTATACCCTAATATCAGTGCAGGCTTATTGCCATTTCATGTTAATGAAAACAGTTTCATGAAGTTGGAAATGGTACATAGAGTTAGCTATAGCGCTTATGTTTTTCATGAGACCGAAGGAACTTGATTTGGAATGCGCCAAAACTCAAGATACAAATATAAGATTATCAACTTTAGAACATTGGGGATCTCAATAATTCACAATAGTTCTTAAATCATATGGGGTACATTTTCTAGTATTGATCTGAAGATACCAATTATCGAAGATGCAATGTTAATTACAGCAAAAATTTAACTAAAGTAAATGCTCGCATAAAATTACTGGCGTGAGGTTAAGATTTTAAACTGTTTTCATATCATTAGAGATTTAAAAGCACTCCGTAAGCCGTCTTTCCGCAAGCGAACCTCGTGCTCAGAGACAAACGGGAAGCTCCAGATTACCGATTTACGGGAATTCCCAATGATCATTTCGGAGGCCAAGCCTCACTTCCTTTGTGGAGACCCCCTGAGGATGGAGGCTTTGTCTCCGAAATGATCATTGGGACTTCCCACAAATCGGTAATCTGGAGCTTCCCGTTTGTCTCTGAGCGCGAGGTCCGCTTGCATAAAGACGGCGTACTGAGTGTTTTTAAACCTCTAATTCATTAACAGCAGTATTCCAACCTTCTNTCTTTTCCTTCCTTTCGCATCCCTTATTCCCTTACCCCTATTCCCTTACCCTCTGTCGCCTCAACCCTTAGAACCAGCGAATAACGATTCTCCCTCCGCCTTCCCCAAGAACAATGGCCTCCGACTTCATTTCAATTAGAACAATCTTTGCTCGATGGTACTTATAGCTCCCTCGGTACAAACTCCAAACGCTCATTAGTTACGCTAACCATTTCCCTAATCCCTTTAGTACCGCATTTTTTCCTATTTCTGAACCGCTTTCCTTTCTCCTCATCCACTCCTTCAAAGAGTTACTATTGCCTCCTCCCCGTACATTTTTCTCAACACTTTCCTCATATATCTCAAGCTCTTTCTCTCCTCCTATCTAACTCTCAGCCATTTGTTTCCCCTTTCCCTCCATCTCTCCGGCAGCATTTTATCTAAGGGGAGTGATATTTTCACTCTTTATGATATTCTTTTTTTTATTCGAAAAGAATTGCATTTAAGGTGAAGTTGAATGCCTCCGAGGCTTTTAATCACTCTAAAAACTATGTACCTTTGCTCGGATTTAATTCGAAAAAGATTATTTTCTTCAAGAGGAATTTAACTCCGAGTGCGCTAAAATAAAAATACCGTTTGAAACTACCGCGAATGGTTTACAGGGTAGTACACTAATTTAGATTCGTGATAAGGGATTCTTTTCGCACTTAAATGTTAATAAAGGAATAGCGGAAGTATAAAACTGCCTGAATTAACGTCATAAATTTAACGTCTTACTTTTAATCTAATGGAAAGGCACGAGTTAATGTTTAAGCCAAAAGGACTCTTAGGTCTTAATTACGGAATGAAACTTTCTCTGATTCAGAGGATGAGATAAAATCCGAAACGCTGACCATATATTCAATTAGTACCGCAATTACCCATTAGGTTCTCTACTTTTAACTCCAAAATCTTCGTTTTACAGAATCTCGATCATAAATAGAAGCAAGATTCTACTTAAAGTCGCCGTATTTATGTATACATAACAAAGATAAATACTATATACAGCGCAATATCGTTAGAATTTCAAGTAAGAAGAGAAATTCCGCATTAAAAATATAATGTTATTTTTGTCTCTTAGCTAGAATCAAAGAGTGGTAATGCCACTGATGGTTTTAATAGTAAAAGGTAAAACACACTTCAAAAACCATCAAATAAAAACACTTATACGCATTTTGCCCTCAAAGAGAGCACCTTCAGAACAGAGCTCCCGGATAGACAAGTGGTAAATGCGTTCGACTTCGATGAAAGCTGTGCCATGATCGATTTCCTACGTGCGAAATGGCCTAAGCTGTCAACGCCTTTTAAACAATACTACGTACTACTATCTTCATAGCTCTTTAGACAGGATAACTCTGAGCGAGGGAACAACCACCCCGTCCATATTTTATATTATTTTTATGAAATAAAAATATTTTGACTCCGAAATCTATACATTAAAGATCAGAATTTATTCAATGGAGGAATCTGTGATGAGACGCATTGAAAATGCAGAGGATTCCAATGCTTCAAATCAATCTTTATAATCATAGAGGATGGAAACTATCATCATATAATAATTTTTGATTATCTAGATTATAAATTCCTATGTTATGACTCGGCTACAAAACAGGTAGATAATTACTATGAGGAAAAGGTAGGGTCAGAAGGGTAGGTAAATGTGTCATATTCTGGAAATTGCTACAGGATATTTAAATGGAAAAGGAAATTTCATTGAAAAATTCAGAATAGATATTATTATTTGGATATAGATTCACGTCAGTATTACAACAAAAGTCAAATAATCTGTGGATAACCACAAGAGTTATGAAGAATTACAAATAAGCTTTGTACTACTGTATTATGGTGAGAATTCACTATGTGAGAAGCAGAATTTGGTAGTTTTTCGTCTAAGTGAACTCAAACGACATACAAAACTGCTAGAAAAAGATTTGTTAATCATCATGGAACCGATTATTATTTTTATTATTATTAATAAATAAATAAATAATTTATTTATTTCACCCTTACGGCGAGGTTAGGCCCAATGGGCCTCTCTTACACCTAACCACTGAGTCATGGATATAAAAAATTACTCAAATTAAGTCAACTTACAACTAAAATCTATGGTAATTTAATACCAATCTAAAAGTAATAATATTAACAATGCTAAACCCAAATTAATACAAACATTTAAAAAAATAAAATAAAAAAAGTAAAAAGAATAAAGAACACAAAGTAAGAGATATATACAAATAAAAAGATTTGGATTGTGGGAAAAAACTCCTCAACTGAAGGTTTACGGAGAAAAACCCACGAATTAGGTATAGCCTTGAAGTTAAAAGGTAAAGGTAGCTCTGCAGGTAAAGGCGTGCACCTCAAAAATTCCTAAGGGAAAACGGACAAGGAAAAATATGTTCTAAGTAGGACCTGACAGGACCTGGAAAGGTCCTGAAAGTTCTGGCGAGATAGCTCAATGGTCTAAGCAAACACACGGAAAGTGGAAGATCCGGGTTCGCGTCTTATTCAAGTTAGACTATTTCTATGTATGTTTTATTGGAAATATCCTTGATGTTTAAGTGGAAAGTAATCAAAGTCTATGACGTGGTACAATCATTCAGCAATCGTTGCTCAGAATATTAGTCGATTTAGGAAGCGAAGTGGTTTCCTCAAGGAAATGTCGTTTCTTTCGTTATACGTTTAAACCATCCTTGAGATAGAATTTTTGCAATACCTCGCACCTTCCTCTTTAAAAATGAAATTCTACTGTATCTTGTCACAAGGTATTTCAACGATAATTCGTATTTTTCATAGTAAATTAAATTTCGAGGTTACCCCTTTGTTCAAGCAAAGTGCGAGTCCTACTTTCTCTGATAAAAACTTACAAAGCGACACCTATTTAATTCCTCCTTGTAAATCTCAGCGCTTCTGCTCCTCTTATCATTGTAGTAAACCATTCAAGTTTCAGGCTTACTTAAAGACCGCGAATCCTAAAAATAGAGGTCTGAAACTCTCGTTACATTCATTCCCGTGGGAAGGACCGTTAAATCTTTTCCTTCCTTTCGCATCCCTTATTCCCTTACCCCTATTCCCTTACCCTCTGTCGCCTCAACCCTTAGAACCAGCGAATAACGATTCTCCCTCCGCCTTCCCCAAGAACAATGGCCTCCGACTTCATTTCAATTAGAACAATCTTTGCTCGATGGTACTTATAGCTCCCTCGGTACAAACTCCAAACGCTCATTAGTTACGCTAACCATTTCCCTAATCCCTTTAGTACCGCATTTTTTCCTATTTCTGAACCGCTTTCCTTTCTCCTCATCCACTCCTTCAAAGAGTTACTATTGCCTCCTCCCCGTACATTTTTCTCAACACTTTCCTCATATATCTCAAGCTCTTTCTCTCCTCCTATCTAACTCTCAGCCATTTGTTTCCCCTTTCCCTCCATCTCTCCGGCAGCATTTTATCTAAGGGGAGTGATATTTTCACTCTTTATGATATTCTTTTTTTTTATTCGAAAAGAATTGCATTTAAGGTGAAGTTGAATGCCTCCGAGGCTTTTAATCACTCTAAAAACTATGTACCTTTGCTCGGATTTAATTCGAAAAAGATTATTTTCTTCAAGAGGAATTTAACTCCGAGTGCGCTAAAATAAAAATACCGTTTGAAACTACCGCGAATGGTTTACAGGGTAGTACACTAATTTAGATTCGTGATAAGGGATTCTTTTCGCACTTAAATGTTAATAAAGGAATAGCGGAAGTATAAAACTGCCTGAATTAACGTCATAAATTTAACGTCTTACTTTTAATCTAATGGAAAGGCACGAGTTAATGTTTAAGCCAAAAGGACTCTTAGGTCTTAATTACGGAATGAAACTTTCTCTGATTCAGAGGATGAGATAAAATCCGAAACGCTGACCATATATTCAATTAGTACCGCAATTACCCATTAGGTTCTCTACTTTTAACTCCAAAATCTTCGTTTTACAGAATCTCGATCATAAATAGAAGCAAGATTCTACTTAAAGTCGCCGTATTTATGTATACATAACAAAGATAAATACTATATACAGCGCAATATCGTTAGAATTTCAAGTAAGAAGAGAAATTCCGCATTAAAAATATAATGTTATTTTTGTCTCTTAGCTAGAATCAAAGAGTGGTAATGCCACTGATGGTTTTAATAGTAAATGGTAAAACACACTTCAAAAACCATCAAATAAAAACACTTATACGCATTTTGCCCTCAAAGAGAGCACCTTCAGAACAGAGCTCCCGGATAGACAAGTGGTAAATGCGTTCGACTTCGATGAAAGCTGTGCCATGATCGATTTCCTACGTGCGAAATGGCCTAAGCTGTCAACGCCTTTTAAACAATACTACGTACTACTATCTTCATAGCTCTTTAGACAGGATAACTCTGAGCGAGGGAACAACCACCCCGAGTAAAGGTAGAATAGAAATAAAAAATAGTCGAAATTCACGACTGTAGATCGAGATTTACAAAGTTTATTGAAATACAATAATTGAGTAATTTTAATAACATTTTGAACATATCAGGGAGTACTAAATATATAATAGAAAATTTAGACCAATCCGGAATACATGATATCACTTGTCCTAAATGCTGCTGGAAATAAATAGGCCAAACAAGACGATTTTCAAACAAGAAAAGATTTTCGATTCTGTTTTGTTTTTATTTTACCTTGGCTCAGCGTGGCTATTCCCCCGCACAGTTCTATCCAGTCAAGGGAATCACAAGCTCGGATGATGGCCATTTTGAGGGTGAAATGTACAAGAGCGGTAAGTATTTTCATTTGATCGTTTTTGCAGTGTTTTTTACCTTTTACTCTTAGTTACGAGATTCTTATGAGAACTTACAATATTGTAAGCTTTCGGGACTAAAAGAACAAAAATAAAAACCTTGACTGAATTCCTACAACAATATGAAGTGCGCACTCAATCATTGAAATACACGTTGCTAAAACCATGATACTTCGTTCGAAGAAGTAAAATTATGGTAGATGTAGTACCGATTTGAAGAATAAGTATTGCACCCTTTAAATCACGGATATGTTAGCATTAAGTAATTAGTTGCGCGAAACGAAACAAATTATCCGGCATCAACTGAACAATCAGTCAAATTATGGTTCAAGATGTCGGAGAGCTCATAATGAATGTCCAAAACACAAATACATCCGAAGTTTTCTTTCCATCATAAAAGATTCCCCGACAAAGCGGGAGTTGAAGAGGACAAAAGGTCTCTTCCATGTAAACCGGGGGTTCAAATTCTCTCCGAAAGAGAATTTTTCAGAGAAATTAGAACCAATCTAACTTAAGTGCTCTAAAAAGGGAGCCATCTTCCCATGGGGCCGAAGCATCAACAGGGTCCGGGGGAAAGAAAGAGGGGCTGAACAATGGAGTTGGAGAAAAAGGATGGAAATCTTTTGTGCCGAAAAGAAAAGGTCGAAAGAAAGAGAGGTGGATAAAATCATGACCTTCTTCCATATATATAACTGAAGGTTTACGGAGAAAAACCCACGAATTAGGTATAGCCTTGAAGTTAAAAGGTAAAGGTAGCTCTGCAGGTAAAGGCGTGCACCTCAAAAATTCCTAAGGGAAAACGGACAAGGAAAAATATGTTCTAAGTAGGACCTGACAGGACCTGGAAAGGTCCTGAAAGTACTGGCGAGATAGCTCAATGGTCTAAGCAAACACACGGAAAGTGGAAGATCCGGGTTCGCGTCTTATTCAAGTTAGACTATTTCTATGTATGTTTTATTGGAAATATCCTTGATGTTTAAGTGGAAAGTAATCAAAGTCTATGACGTGGTACAATCATTCAGCAATCGTTGCTCAGAATATTAGTCGATTTAGGAAGCGAAGTGGTTTCCTCAAGGAAATGTCGTTTCTTTCGTTATACGTTTAAACCATCCTTGAGATAGAATTTTTGCAATACCTCGCACCTTCCTCTTTAAAAATGAAATTCTACTGTATCTTGTCACAAGGTATTTCAACGATAATTCGTATTTTTCATAGTAAATTAAATTTCGAGGTTACCCCTTTGTTCAAGCAAAGTGCGAGTCCTACTTTCTCTGATAAAAACTTACAAAGCGACACCTATTTAATTCCTCCTTGTAAATCTCAGCGCTTCTGCTCCTCTTATCATTGTAGTAAACCATTCAAGTTTCAGGCTTACTTAAAGACCGCGAATCCTAAAAATAGAGGTCTGAAACTCTCGTTACATTCATTCCCGTGGGGAGGACCGTTAAATCTTTTCCTTCCTTTCGCATCCCTTATTCCCTTACCCCTATTCCCTTACCCTCTGTCGCCTCAACCCTTAGAACCAGCGAATAACGATTCTCCCTCCGCCTTCCCCAAGAACAATGGCCTCCGACTTCATTTCAATTAGAACAATCTTTGCTCGATGGTACTTATAGCTCCCTCGGTACAAACTCCAAACGCTCATTAGTTACGCTAACCATTTCCCTAATCCCTTTAGTACCGCATTTTTTCCTATTTCTGAACCGCTTTCCTTTCTCCTCATCCACTCCTTCAAAGAGTTACTATTGCCTCCTCCCCGTACATTTTTCTCAACACTTTCCTCATATATCTCAAGCTCTTTCTCTCCTCCTATCTAACTCTCAGCCATTTGTTTCCCCTTTCCCTCCATCTCTCCGGCAGCATTTTATCTAAGGGGAGTGATATTTTCACTCTTTATGATATTCTTTTTTTTATTCGAAAAGAATTGCATTTAAGGTGAAGTTGAATGCCTCCGAGGCTTTTAATCTCTCTAAAAACTATGTACCTTTGCTCGGATTTAATTCGAAAAAGATTATTTTCTTCAAGAGGAATTTAACTCCGAGTGCGCTAAAATAAAAATACCGTTTGAAACTACCGCGAATGGTTTACAGGGTAGTACACTAATTTAGATTCGTGATAAGGGATTCTTTTCGCACTTAAATGTTAATAAAGGAATAGCGGAAGTATAAAACTGCCTGAATTAACGTCATAAATTTAACGTCTTACTTTTAATCTAATGGAAAGGCACGAGTTAATGTTTAAGCCAAAAGGACTCTTAGGTCTTAATTACGGAATGAAACTTTCTCTGATTCAGAGGATGAGATAAAATCCGAAACGCTGACCATATATTCAATTAGTACCGCAATTACCCATTAGGTTCTCTACTTTTAACTCCAAAATCTTCGTTTTACAGAATCTCGATCATAAATAGAAGCAAGATTCTACTTAAAGTCGCCGTATTTATGTATACATAACAAAGATAAATACTATATTCGTTAGAATTTCAAGTAAGAAGAGAAATTTCGCATTAAAAATATAATGTTATTTTTGTCTCTAAGCTAGAATCAAAGAGTGGTAATGCCACTGATGGTTTTAATAGTAAAAGGTAAAACACACTTCAAAAACCATCAAATAAAAACACTTATACGCATTTTGCCCTCAAAGAGAGCACCTTCAGAACAGAGCTCCCGGATAGACAAGTGGTAAATGCGTTCGACTTCGATGAAAGCTGTGCCATGATCGATTTCCTACGTGCGAAATGGCCTAAGCTGTCAACGCCTTTTAAACAATACTACGTACTACTATCTTCATAGCTCTTTAGACAGGATAACTCTGAGCGAGGGAACAACCACCCCGAGTAAAGGTAGAATAGAAATAAAAAATAGTCGAAATTCACGACTGTAGATCGAGATTTACAAAGTTTATTGAAATACAATAATTGAGTAATTTTAATAACATTTTGAACATATCAGGGAGTACTAAATATATAATAGAAAATTTAGACCAATCCGGAATACATGATATCACTTGTCCTAAATGCTGCTGGAAATAAATAGGCCAAACAAGACGATTTTCAAACAAGAAAAGATTTTCGATTCTGTTTTGTTTTTATTTTACCTTGGCTAAGCGTGGCTGTTCCCCCGCACAGTTCTATCCAGTCAAGGGAATCACAAGCTCGGATGATGGCCATTTTGAGGGTGAAATGTACAAGAGCGGTAAGTATTTTCATTTGATCGTTTTTGCAGTGTTTTTTACCTTTTACTCTTAGTTACGAGATTCTTATGAGAACTTACAATATTGTAAGCTTTCGGGACTAAAAGAACAAAAATAAAAACCTTGACTGAATTCCTACAACAATATGAAGTGCGCACTCAATCATTGAAATACACGTTGCTAAAACCATGATACTTCGTTC
>KZ308342.1:12524-100712 GCA_000376725.2 Ladona fulva | reverse complement strand
GATAATAAAAAGCGATAGATATTTTAATTATCAAACCAGGGACTTGGATCTGCTTCAAAAATAGACAATGAAACTTATGTTTCAAACAGTAAAAATAAGTTTTTACATAAAATGCTAAAATGATCATGAGTACCCAATGTGGCCACCTTTGGACACTCAGCAAAGGTCCATTGATAGGGCAATTCTTCCCATATGTGAGAATGCTCCTCCCATGTTAGATTGTCTGGAGTCACAGGTGCTTTATATCCGACTTCGCTGTTCATCTGCATGGTTGGATGAGATGGCACATCGACAGTGTCTTAAACAAACACTACAAGAAAAACCACACAGAATGAATCCACTCCTGAAATTCCTCATCCGTTTGGAGCCTAACGGTCTATCCATCGTTGATGAATTGTATTACTTATAACAGAACAAGGATACATTCTACCAGCAATCATGTCAAACTCTCGGATATTCTATTTCTAACCTCTTGCTTGCTACTTTAATTAAGTGATACCCAAACAATGCTCATATTCAAATGATACATCGAATGGAAAATCCGTCTTATTTAAATTATTATTTCTTAAACTTAAGCGATTGAAAGATCTACAGGGAAGAACCGATACCATAATTTCAAATATTTATGGAAGGATGAAATTTCAATGTCTTCGATTAAAAATGTCAACCCAACTAACAAATATCGTCAGTGAGAAACGAATGGAAACAAAAAAATTATATAACAGCGGAAAGAGTGGAAATATCATACTAACTTTGTAACTTTGCCTTTCCATTCTACAGAATTATGAATTTGAAACTTCCTACTACATCTCTGTGTATACTAAAATACGATATTACGCGAAATATTTTATTGGAGATATAAGTTGACTTTGGACAAGTTTGTTGGAGAAAGTATCTCTGCTATTTTTATCGTATAAATACCTTTTAATATTTTGCATAAAGGTGCTTTCCGAAAAATAGAAACTCCGACGAGGAACTCTGGAGTCGATTGCTTTTACCGTTTCTCTTCCAAGTTTCATTCCTTGAATTTTTGATTGATTCAGCAATTATCAAAGTTGTTGAAGGCAGAATTTCTAATCAATGAAAGAAAAGCTATGATAAATATGAAGGTATGAAGATTAATTTATGCCGAAACATTTTCTTGTCTTGTGAATTAATATATTCTTACATGTTCAATATTGTCAGCATTTTGGTTGATTTACAAAATTTTATATGATTAACTTAGAATAATTTGGGTCCTTAGTGCAAACCAAGTACTGGCTTTTTTTCACCACGTAGTGATATTTTGCAAAGTAGGTCTCTATTACCATTTTACAGAAATTTCATGAACATTTCCACTGGAAACTGTTAAAATATGCTCTACCTGCTGGCTCCGATGCTAATACTTATATCTTATGTTAGCGTATCAGTTAAGCAGCTCACGAGCTTCCCTATCCTTACAATTTCTTGAGTATTAATGAAAACAACACTTTACGTAAAGGTACTAAGTAGCTTATTTTGAGTTTTTTAATTGATTTACGGGAATTTGTATTCGTACAGCAAAACTAAGTCCAGATTCACAATTAACTTTGATGTAAAATTGTCATCCTTTTTATCTCAATCAAATTCGATGGTATTCACTGGTGATGAAACCAGAAGGAATAATACATCGAACGCGCCATTTTTCAGATACTAAGCAATATTTAACTCTCACACCACAGTACACAGTACTTTGGTCTAATTTTTTTCATAATACTCTTATATAACCTTCTTATGAAGATGCGTGCAAAATTATTATACATCTACTCTGAAATTGGTATTAACTATTATTCGTTATTATTAAATATGATTCGTACTCCGTTAAAATGTTAATTTAATGCACCATTCGTTAAACAAAGCAAATTATGAGCTCGGGAAATTTGACAAATTTGCGATTTAAGTTGTTTTTATGAAACCAGATATCTATTTATTGCTTAGGAAGAGAACGAAACATTCTGAACGAAAATCCAACTATTGTCCTGAAATCCCGTTAGATTTCGTTGATATTATATATATAATGCCAATGATCATGAAGAAGGTCTTCAACAATTGTATCTTACCAGTCTTGACCTACGAAAGCGGAACTTGGGTACTAAACGCAGCCTTAACCCAGCGGCTCCAGACAACGCAAAGGATTATGCAACGGTTTATGCTTGGAATCTCTAGAAGAGACAGAAAACGCAACACATTTATCATTTGCCATTTTTGTATTCTCTTCGAGGGGACCTTGGGACCGTTGTCATAAGAACGGCCATTGAAATCCGCGAATTCTATACATTTTTTGGGCCAACCAAACAGATCCTCGATCCCCCTTATAATACTGCCAAGCTACATGAATAAACGAAAAAATACTTCCAATAGAGGATGTTTACGCCACAAAATATTTACGTACATACAAAGCACAATGCAACCTCAATGTATTGCAACCAAATCCAAATAACGAAGCAATATATTGAAATGAGAGATGCAGAAAATAGGTCACTAATTGGTAGATTCAAAGCTTTATTGAAGGAGTTATAACTGGGAAGTGGTGTGTGTGAGTATATGTATATATTACATGGCGGGAGAAAGGGAGTATCTTAAGAGTAGAGATAGGAAGAAAAACGAATGCCGTGGATTCAGATAAGATAGCTGCCAAGAAGGGATTTGGACCGGGGGATGCTGAACCTTAAGAAAAGAATGAAAAATAATGGGATGAGCAAAGTGCTGGCTAGCGGCTCTTGCAAACATGTGCTCTCTCTTACTCTCGAAGAACGCTGGGTAGAAACGTTACTATGGCGCCTACATAAGGTACACAAAAGATCTTTTACGCGAGCTGGCGTTGAAGATGTAGGGGGGAAAGGTAGGGGAAGGGGGCGGTTTTCAGAGAAGGCGAACGGGGTTTTGATGGAGATAAAAGCGAAGCGGAGGAGAATGCAAATTTATGCGAAATAAATGGCTCTTGGAAATTATAATACGACGTCGAGAAGGCCATGGAGGGAAAGTTTGTTTTCGCCGCCTTGTTCGCACGAACTTCTAGAAGATTGCGTGAAAATAGACGTGTTTATCATAATTTTTTATACTATAAAATAAAGAATTTATTTTTAGCTGCAATATTCTGGAGATAAATAACGCAGGCTTAACGCAGGATTACATCTCAAAATAAAAAAAATGTGAATATGTTCTCATGCATTTCTAATCCACGTTTAAGATTAATTTGTTATACAGCTACGTATTATACGAGTTTGATTACGAAAAAAGTGAAAGGGATTTTTAATAAGCGAGTATTACGTATTTTCAATAAACGATACGTAATAGTTTTTTTAAAAGATAACTATAATGATAATTTGAATGATGTAATGAACAATAATGATATATTAACTCTTTTGGAGAGTTAAGAAAGAATCAGCATATATCACTCTCTTGTCTGAGCCATTTCTTTTTCTAAGAGAAAGAACTTCCTTGTACTAAAATAAGTTGCTCTTTGACACTATGCTTGATGCATACATTTCATTACTTTACGTTATAAAAGGGAATGGATCAAAGATGTCATATGATGCTAGGGTTTTGCAAATATTCTTCCAGTTAGTGCAATGGAATGATACTACTGCAGTAAATATTTTTATAATTTAAATTATTAGAAACGTCTGCGCTAACCAAAACTGTTCTCAAAATTTATTTGTTTCTGCAATATCTAACTCCTTTTCTGCCAACTTAATTAACAATTTAGACACTTAATTTACATTTACGAAGCATCACTCGCGATATTTTTGGGCTTCATTTAATGCTCAGTGAAAAGAATTGACTTAATCTTACGAAGCAAAGGCAAAACCCCAAAATACACTCCCAGGGTTTAGCAAAAAGATTTATTCGATAATAAAAAGCGATAGATATTTTAATTATCAAACCAGGGACTTGGATCTGCTTCAAAAATAGACAATGAAACTTATGTTTCAAACAGTAAAAATAAGTTTTTACATAAAATGCTAAAATGATCATGAGTACCCAATGTGGCCACCTTTGGACACTCAGCAAAGGTCCATTGATAGGGCAATTCTTCCCATATGTGAGAATGCTCCTCCCATGTTAGATTGTCTGGAGTCACAGGTGCTTTATATCCGACTTCGCTGTTCATCTACATGGTTGGATGAGATGGCACATCGACAGTGTCTTAAACAAACACTACAAGAAAAACCACACAGAATGAATCCACTCCTGAAATTCCTCATCCGTTTGGAGCCTAACGGTCTATCCATCGTTGATGAATTGTATTACTTATAACAGAACAAGGATACATTCTACCAGCAATCATGTCAAACTCTCGGATATTCTATTTCTAACCTCTTGCTTGCTACTTTAATTAAGTGATACCCAAACAATGCTCATATTCAAATGATACATCGAATGGAAAATCCGTCTTATTTAAATTATTATTTCTTAAACTTAAGCGATTGAAAGATCTACAGGGAAGAACCGATACCATAATTTCAAATATTTATGGAAGGATGAAATTTCAATGTCTTCGATTAAAAATGTCAACCCAACTAACAAATATCGTCAGTGAGAAACGAATGGAAACAAAAAAATTATATAACAGCGGAAAGAGTGGAAATATCATACTAACTTTGTAACTTTGCCTTTCCATTCTACAGAATTATGAATTTGAAACTTCCTACTACATCTCTGTGTATACTAAAATACGATATTACGCGAAATATTTTATTGGAGATATAAGTTGACTTTGGACAAGTTTGTTGGAGAAAGTATCTCTGCTATTTTTATCGTATAAATACCTTTTAATATTTTGCATAAAGGTGCTTTCCGAAAAATAGAAACTCCGACGAGGAACTCTGGAGTCGATTGCTTTTACCGTTTCTCTTCCAAGTTTCATTCCTTGAATTTTTGATTGATTCAGCAATTATCAAAGTTGTTGAAGGCAGAATTTCTAATCAATGAAAGAAAAGCTGTGGCAAATATGAAGGTATGAAGATTAATTTATGCCGAAACATTTTCTTGTCTTGTGAATTAATATATTCTTACATGTTCAATATTGTCAGCATTTTGGTTGATTTACAAAATTTTATATGATTAACTTAGAATAATTTGGGTCCTTAGTGCAAACCAAGTACTGGCTTTTTTTCACCACGTAGTGATATTTTGCAAAGTAGGTCTCTATTACCATTTTACAGAAATTTCATGAACATTTCCACTGGAAACTGTTAAAATATGCTCTACCTGCTGGCTCCGATGCTAATACTTATATCTTATGTTAGCGTATCAGTTAAGCAGCTCACGAGCTTCCCTATCCTTACAATTTCTTGAGTATTAATGAAAACAACACTTTACGTAAAGGTACTAAGTAGCTTATTTTGAGTTTTTTAATTGATTTACGGGAATTTGTATTCGTACAGCAAAACTAAGTCCAGATTCACAATTAACTTTGATGTAAAATTGTCATCCTTTTTATCTCAATCAAATTCGATGGTATTCACTGGTGATGAAACCAGAAGGAATAATACATCGAACGCGCCATTTTTCAGATACTAAGCAATATTTAACTCTCACACCACAGTACACAGTACTTTGGTCTAATTTTTTTCATAATACTCTTATATAACCTTCTTATGAAGATGCGTGCAAAATTATTATACATCTACTCTGAAATTGGTATTAACTATTATTCGTTATTATTAAATATGATTCGTACTCCGTTAAAATGTTAATTTAATGCACCATTCGTTAAACAAAGCAAATTATGAGCTCGGGAAATTTGACAAATTTGCGATTTAAGTTGTTTTTATGAAACCAGATATCTATTTATTGCTTAGGAAGAGAACGAAACATTCTGAACGAAAATCCAACTATTGTCCTGAAATCCCGTTAGATTTCGTTGATATAATATACGAAGGCTCTAAACGATCAAGGCAACTGTCCAATTATGTGTAATTGAATTGTTTCTTCTGTCTAAATATCTGTAGCAATTGTAAAAGTGATGGCATGAGTGCCGCAGTTCATTTAAAACCAAACGGAACTTATATAGTGTTTATACCTACCTATAACATCTACCAATAAGTTAATACTTGTTTCTTCTCCAAAAATGATTTTATCTGATATTATACCAAGTTGGAAGTTTAAAACACTAATGAATGTTATATGTAATGGAATGATTTTCCTTCAAATGCACAATGAAAACGTATTCTATTATTTAGGATTTTGTTTCTCTTACATTTAAAGGGATTGAAGATGGATTTTAAGAGTCAAGTGATTTTTAGTTACTTTGGACGGAGGAATATTATCCATCCGAGTCGTTCTTATGAGGATCGCAATGTGTTAAGACAAAGAAGGCCGTTCTATAGTTATCATTACAGATTGTAGTAAATGATAATCGATACAGGGTTTAAGTTTGCGATGTATATTTGGAATACTTGGAGGTTAATGACCAGTAAAACCAGAATAACTGCATCCCTTTTTCTGGTGGTGAAAACCTCGTAATGATTCAGTGATGAACTGACAAGTTTATGTTTCGTAATGAAAAAAATAACGGTATTTAACCGGTATAAATGAACTCTTGCCTCCGGAATGCTAATAATTTTGTTAAATGGTTTTATTTATCATTTTTAATGTTGGGGGTGTATGATATTCAAAAGGAACTTCTTCTATCAGAAATATTGTCAGTAGGAAAAGTGTCATGGATTTTGCCATTTAATTGAATGCCAGTAGAAACTACCTCTGCACTAGTCGCAAAAAAACGATGATTTCAGCTCTTTATTTCAGATTATTTGCAATCATCAGTATGATATTTCAATTTGAATTTAAGACTAACGTTAACGATATTTTCCGGGAGATTGAATAAGTTCTTGAATGGAAAAATATCAGATAACAATGTTAAAGGATAAAAGATAGTTAAAATATAAATAAGTTTTCATTAAATAACTACGCTTTTAAAACTACCAACTATGGGGCGTAATGATTTTATCGAAACTTTTGAGTCGAATTAATATTAATGAAACTGCTGATAATGTCCTTGTTTTTCTTCTTCTACGACACTTAGCTAAGCTCTGCATTTGCGGTTTTGGGAATTGATTGAGGTAATTCATTCAGCCTAAGATATATGCAAATTCACTGATATACCGTAGTAATTACGCTGCCTTGGAAGAAGAGAATAAAACTTCCAACGTGCTATTAATATCTCCACGAGAATTAATTTATTCTAGCCTCACCCATAAGCATTTTCTTCGGTACGGAAGCCTTAAGGAATTAAACTCGTAAGATTAATTTAAAAAAGAGAGTACATTCTAAATGAAGAGCAGGCGAACGGGAGCAGTATAGCCGAAGCAATACATTCACCGACGGGGAATGGCATTATCATAGGAAAATCCTCACCTCAACCTATTAAGAGGACAAATTGGGGACCATTAACGAGGACAAAAAATTCAGAAAACCCTGGGCGGTCATTATCGGCCAGTTAACAACCCACCCGCTTTAAAACTAGAACCGAATCCCTTTCCGAAATTCGTGCAGGCGCGTGCATGAGATCCATAGCTTCTGGTGGAGTGAGGGAAAAAATCGTTACACGGCTCATTCATTCCTTCTGCTCCAAATATAGCGTATTTCAAGAGCGGACCTTCACATGCTTTAATCTTTTGCTCTTTCTCCTTTCTCTTCCTTCACTTACGTGCTGGGAGAGTCAAAAACTATGTGGAAAGGGGCACATTCATCTCCGATGTGGGACTGGCAGACGCGGGCGGGAGTGATTCGTCTTCGGAAACCCTTTTTCTTCCTGTTTCTATCCTGCTCCTGATCTCCCAGCTCAATCTCCGACCTCTCTCTATTTCGTTCCCCATCTTTGATACCCCATTCTTTAAGTCCTTAAAACCGCGCCACGTTTTCAGCGATGCAATCTTAAAAAAACGGATGAAAACCACGCAGCGCTTTTTTCGTTCTCAGAGTGCGAGCGCACACACACAAATACGCATTCAGGATCTCTCGTCTATTTCCTATTATTTCCTGCATAATCCGTTTGATTCCTTCCTTCCTCGGGTAGTCTCCGCCGTAATTCTCCCCATTATTTATTTCTGCTTCCTTTCTCCAATTGTATTCATCCTTTTCTAGGGTTTGTTAATGGTTAATTTTTCACGCCTTTTCTCTCTTATATTTAAAATCTTTCTTCTGAACCTCGCTTTCAGCTATTTCTCTGGATGACTTTCTATATTTATGTACGGGAGATACTACTTCATGCAACTGCAGAGCATTGTGTATGTTTCGAATGAAAGTGGGATGAAGCTCTTATGTTATTTTCTCAGAAGGAAATTGTTAGGATATCTTTATAGGGATGTACGTTTAATAATCTATAACCCGGATTTTTGTTGAGATGTAGAATTAATACGTTTTATTACATACGTTTCCAATAAACTAAACATTTGCACAATTTAATAATGGAAGAACATTTGGGCAAAATTATAGAGTGAGGTGAAAAAGGCTCACAGAAACAGGGAAATGATTTGAAGATAGAAAATCATATTCTTAGAGTCGGTTTATTGGTAGTCGCAAGGGGAGTTAGACAGTTTAAGTCAGCGTTTTTTATTTAGTTACTTTTCTTTCATTTTCTAATTATCTGTTCAGTTGGCTACTAAATGTTTTCACTTACATAATAAACATTCTAACCAATAGATTTCAGTGGAGTAATTAGTTGCTAAGGAATGATTTCACTTAGGTACAATATTTCACAAGTAAATTGTTAAGGTAAAAAAGAGGCTACCTTTGGTTTAATTTGCTACATAAATGTTAAGCGATCCTTTTAATAATTTACAGGGAAAATTAAGTCTATTTGAATTGCGTTCAGCTTTGCACCAACTTTAAGCCAACTTTTTAAAGACTTGTATGTTCAATTTATTCGATCAGGGATACAAGGAAGCAAGTTAAACCGGCTTCGGTCACAGCAAATTATAACGATTTGTGTCGTCACCGATGAAACTAGTTATTAGCAATTTCATAAGATAGCATACCTCCATTTGACATGATAGACGAAATAATTCCAATATAGAGAAACAATTAAGAAAGATTGAACATTCAATTACCCAGCGATTTCATTTTAAAAACGATGAACCCGAAATTGAATAAAACGAAAGTATCATGCATACTTAACATTTTCTTATTCACCCTCAGTTTACGAATCCAGATTACGATCAATCAAAAATATCCCTTTGTTGATTAGGCATCACATAAATCCACCGAATATTCGAGCCATTCAAGGCCCCAAACTGTTTTGTACCTTATGGACCTCGGCAGCATATTGAGGGATGTTCATTCGTTTAAGAAATCTGTCCCAATCGACGTCAGATGCATATGATACTCAGTGGTATTCCCTTTTGATGCCGATAAGGTGGAGCATTCTGTCCCAAAGATTGCCATTTCTTCGGAATTCATACCTGCATTCAATATCCCGTACCCTCTCCTCTGATAAACTATCTCCATCTTACCTTCGAATTGCGCCATGAATGGGTCTGAACGCAATCCGCCTTCGTTCGTTCTTTGCTTTCATGTCTCCTTCATCGAGTTTGGCCCAGCACTTATGTTACGTTCTTTTCCTCCTATGCTGTAGAATATTCATGCGCCGAGAATCGCATCAAGGTACCATTTATGATAGCGTCAGTTCGGCAAACATGGTACTCTAGGTTCCAAGCCAACTTTCAAAGGAAATCTCTATCGCTGCCAGAACTTTTTTCATCTTGAGTAGGAGTTAAATATATTCGCAAATTTTCGCAAACTTCGTGGGCCTAATATCTCGTTGATAATTATATATCGTAAGTCTCGCTCTCAATGTATTCTTCAGCGGGAGAATCTGAGGATGAATATAAACATATAATATAGTTAAGGCGAATAATTGAATTTTGGGTTTAAAGATAAAATAAATTTTTCACGTTAAAACCATCCGAGCGACGTGGAAAATGTTTCCTCATTAACGCGAAACAAGCTTAATTTCCCATGTATTTTTAATTTGAGCCAATTTAATGTCATAGTTTAATTAAAGATTTTATTAATTAAAAGGTCTGCTGAAAGATTGGCAGACTGTAGAAAAATTATTGAGTAAATTAGTTAATGAGGGACCTGAAGTTTTCCATTAATTCGATAATACAATCAGAGAGAAACAGCGGAATTTGAATCTAGATTAAATAATTCTAATTTGCTTTTTACAATAAAGCAACAGATGGATAGTGATCATGTCGCTGGTGATACAAGAAAATCATATTCCAAAAACGTTTGCATTTTCCCCGAAAGATAATACACATCTCGCCATAACTTGCCAGCCAGTTATTGCACTATTATACAGGGAATCACATGGTCATAAATCATATGATTTTAGATGTCGATCCATTAATATCATTGTTATATTGATTAGATGAAGCTTTATGCCCGCCATTGAAATGAGAAATTTAGTTTTACGTGGTTAAAAGCATTTAGATAGTACATACATAATTAGATGAATTTTTGCCAAGAGAATTATGTATGCAGTAACTAATTCGTGATTTCCAACACTTTTCATTGGCGCTCCGGCAACTTTGTATATTAATCTGTTAACATAAATATTGTATCTTATCTAAACTATGATATGTAAATCTAACCGTGATGTATGTAGATGTAAATATTACATCGTTCTTCCTCTTTTAGACATCTTTTTCAGGTAAGAGATATGAAGATTTTGTGGAATATGTGTATTAAGCGACTATAACGATGCAAGAGTGCTATGAGCGAAGCCATTGCTGAAAATCGTTTTTGTTGAGAAAATGGATTCAACCTGATTGTGACTTGTGATACTCTTAACTTCATTGGTTAAATAGAGCCTCTATTATATATAGGAAATCGATAAGTATGATAGATTAATCCACAGTCTTAATTACATAATGAAAACTTGCTTTGGAAGAAGGATCAATCCCGATACCTTTGATGAGCAAATTTGTTTGGAATCAGTCTCCTCAAGTAACTTTAGGGGTGAGAGTAAGACTTCATTGACCGCTTCTACAGAGAAATTCATTGGCATTAAATGTGTAAAGTGCATTAGTGAGTTACTTTAGAGAATTGTTGCTACATTGTGTTGCGCCAAATCTTAGGGTTTTTCCATTTCCACAATGACACTTGACGCAAAAAGAGTTTCTATTTTCCCTAGAAATAGTTTTTGTTAGATTAACCGTCCTTATGATTATCATGTCGCCTTTTCCCTACGCTGTCCACGCCTGTGTCCGGCACAGCCTAGAACATGAATCTCATATCAAATCATTCGTTCGAGATTTGAGAATGAAGATATTGTTTGAATGTTTCAAGTGACGCTTGAGGAAGTAATACAGAATACAGACAGTGTCTTATACCAAAATATAGCAATGAGTCCGCTAGTTTCGCAGATACCCGTTTAAATTGTGTATGATAATTTAACCGTTTGAAAAACGTTTGCGAAGAGAATAATTACAATAATTAGAGGATTTTTGGTAATTATTTCTATAATGCAATCAACTTTAGTTGGACTGAATTTGTGGAAAACATTTCAATTAATAAAAACTGGACAACGAATTTTCCACGGTATTTTAGTTTACAAAAATGAAAAGTATTCATCAAAATATTATAACAATAAATTAAAATACCGATAAAAATCGAAGTCCAGATTTTGTTTCCATAATGATTTAAATACCTCTGTAATATTTCTTTCTAGAACTTCGAGCTTGAGTAACTTGTCATGTATTTAATTCAATTTATTACGTTGAGATGTTTGTTTAGGTAATGCTCCTAAGGAAGGTTTTGGACGCATTTTCTGCGCATCAAAGCTCTTTCTTAGTCAATATTTGCTTTTGGACGCATTTCACATTTTATCAAAATAATTCCAGATTGTTTTTTCGACGTCAGAAATTCTTTCAGACGTAAGTGAAAAATGCACTAGATCTTGCGGAAATCAAAGCCAGTCCCAATTCTCGAAAACGCCAAAAACTTTAGTTTTCGAATTTCATCCACCCGATCACGGAAACTCCTCAGGTCTCTTGACCCACTAACATCATAAATCACAATTTAACAGGGGGAAGAATTTTTTCAAGTTTTCCCAAAGTCCGCCCCGTTACGCCCAGATCTTTCACAATTTCGAGGCAGCGGATATCGGTCGTTGATCCGGCAGATCATTTTTTCCTCTTTTCTCTCCGTAGTCTACCTACCGAAAACACTTTCCAATCCCCGCACTCCGACGTGCATTCCTCACCGTTTCTGAGCCTTCATTGCTTTTAAGACTCCTGCCTTAGCATGTTCCTATCTCACCTCCATCTACCTTCCTCTTTCGCTTGGAATCAGGCTTGAATATTGATGAAGGAACATGCCAGGAGCTCTCGAATTGCATACGTCATGCCATTCTCATTAAATCCGACCCACTATCTCTTTCCTTTCCCATCGTGCCAAATATCATGGGACATGTCATGGAAAAATTTTGCATTTTCAGAGCATGAACTTCGTAGATATAATATATTTTCATCAGTTCAAGGATTCAAAATTCAAAGCGAGATCTAGGATCCATTCATCTTGTGTAAGAAAAACACTACAGAATCTTATGAATGTGAATCTTATCCTACAGTTCCCTACTACCTCTAGAATTCAGCATTCTTCCCCAATTTCACATTCTGTGAAAAAAAGAAACGAAAATAAATAACTTGTGCGGTTTCCAGGATTACATATCCTCGCACTTGTTTTTGTGCCTCGCATTTCCCTCCATGTTTGTTTTTACAAATGTGTGTCGAGCTTTATCTGTTCTGTTGGAATGGACGCAAACGAGGAAAGAAACAATTTTCTTTTTCGTTATCTTTGAGGGGACGATTTGAGAGAATGAAATGAGATCTGCAAGTATGTTTGGATAACTACGAAAACTAATTGAAAAAATGTAGAAATATGAAATATCACGTTCAAAGGCAACGCATCATTATATTTTAATGATACTTGAAAAGGCTATTTTATTATTAGAAGGAAAATGATCTTCAGGAATGCTGGTCGAAAGCGTCATCAGTATCATACGAGGAGAGCATCTTTGAGATCACACATACCCTAAGGTTAATGAAAAATCTTCTATTTGGATAACTTTTTCCTGGATCTTATTAATTCTTCTTTGGAAAATGAGCCCTCAGATATACTTCATATGAGCTGCTCTCTCAATTACGCTCTGTCATCCGATGTTTCCTTAAGCTCTTCATTATTCCTTTCAGATATCAAACCACCAAATGACGTTTTATTCCACTTACTTTCTCTCCATTTCAGGAAAGAGATTATTACATGTGTTTGCTAATTAATTAGCTTTCATAATACTTTATCTTCCACGTTTTTCTCAAACATTAATTAATTTCTTCTTTTTCCACATGATCGTTTCCATTCTTTCCCACACTTCCAATCCTTCTATAAATAACTCCTCCCTGATATCTAAGAAGAAACAATTTTCTATTTTCGCAATATTTATTACGAGTATTTTCGTCTAAGACATAGGCATCTTCAGTTCTTAAGATATAATGTCTTAGACGAAACTAGTAATAAATATATACTTGCAAAAATACAAAATTGTTCCCATGTTAGAGATCTTCTCTCTTTCGAGTTCTAAAGTAAATTTATCTACAAATGTTATATTTTACAATTAATTTCCATCTTTTGTCTCTTTCTCCGAATAGAAAATGTTTCAAATCTGCATTTTATTGTTTTTTCCGCAAAACTTTCCGCCCTCTATTGTACCCCTCGGCGACAGGAAGGAGCATGAATAGAGTTGACAATGGATTCGTAAAAGAGATAAATGAGCAATAACAAGAAGTGATGGAAGCGATAATTTATCAGAACAGCGCGGAAACGAAATACGTTTCGGGACGCTTTTCTGGCTAAGGGATAATTGATTAAGCGATAGTGATTGTTTTTTACAGGATTAAGGACACTTTAATGCAAAGATTCGGAAGGGTGTTGTGTATCCTTGCTCCCGAATTCAAGGCAAGAATGTAATTATCCCGCTCAGATATCAGCTGCTGAAGAGAGAGCCGACAGCGCATCGAATATTTATGTGCGATTTTTCACTTGCGTTCATAAATCTTGCTAATAGAAAAATGAGGCAGTAATTATATGATTGATAGGACATAATTAATCGGCAGTGTTGAAGGAATTATAAGGAGAAAGGCTATAAAATAGAGCCTTATGGAAACCTGACGCTCTCTGAATCACTTTGAATCAGAAGAGATATTTGTATAATTAATCAAGTCAACAGCAATGCTTGGTATTCAAACATTTAGTATACTCGTATTCTGAAAGTGATTATTTATTAACAGGAAGTTCTCAAATAATAATTTTATCTATATTTCTTTATGTATCTTATAAACCTCTCCAATCTAGGGGAATGTCATGAAGATGAATTGTTGAAATAATACCAAGGTTTTTGAACAACAAAAAAGAAAACCTTTAATAATCCACAATATATTAATCGTTGGCGACTAGTCTCGGCTACTAATAGCCATCTTCATGAAGTTAAACATTTGTAACATTTGTCACCGATTACATTAGGTGATCATAATTCTAATACAATCTTCGAAATATTTATTATTTATCTTTAAAAATTGCATATAGTCTAAATTTGAGCACCATGCAGTACCTAGCTTATTTTGAATTTTGCCGAAACCTTACAGATTTAGGAAAACAGCTAATGCTATTTAGCCAAGATTATAAGTATAATCCACGGCAATAATTATGTATTAGCCATCTCTGACTGTAGCTGTGAGCAAGGAGATTACGCTTTGAGAGGAAAAAAGGGGTCGGTTAATTTAATAGTGACCTGTACTAATATACAGCTAGCAAGCTAGTGCTCCAACCCCAAGGTCCCGGGTTTAAGTCCTGGCTGTTGCCGGATTTTTCTGTTAGGAAATGGCTGTTTGTGTTCGTAAACATTAATTATTAAAATTGATGATTTAGATACTTCCTGTTTCCATTACAAATAAAAATAATTGTATAAACAAGTACTATTTTATTTTGGAAATCCTTCTCGGTAAATTGCACATTCAAAATTAATGTTTTTTCTTCATTATCTCTGGAAAATTGCTTCGTTTGAAAAAGGCCAATATTCAGATAATAAATACTAATATCTTTTGAAATTAATTCATTAGTGATTAAACGACTTTCAAAGTATTCAAAATACTTATTTTGAGTTCAGCACTACATGCCATGGAAGGCGTTAGTTTAGAGACTTCAACGAAAAATACAATTCAAATATTCCTATTGGACCCGTTATCTCATTAATTTATGTGAGAAAACGTCGTGAAAATCCTAACTTTTAAGTTTTGGTCACTTTTCATTTATTGCGAACCAGCAACATGGTTTTGCATTATTTCGCTGCGTTTCCATTTTCCTTTCTTAAATTTCCTTTATATATTAAACACCCATTTAATGTATTACGTAAGGGGTTAGAGATGAGCTGTATTAGGTGTTGCAATTAAAAAAGAGGTGAAATCAGTTATTACTGAATGACAAATAAAAGGGGTAAAATAAATGCCGCGAAACTATTATAAAAAGGGCGTTTTTCGCTGTTTCGGATAAATGGGAAGAATAAATGGAGGCGGAACGAGTAAGATGTTGGGTGAGGAGAATGTAAGTGCTATAAAGGGAGAGGAATACCGAGGAAAAGGAGGTTGTATCTATTGAATGAGATGCTGATGAGAAAAGACGCATGTAGCTGAAATTGCAGAAAGGAATTGGAAAGATGTATTGAAGTATTTGAACAGAAGATACATAGGTAGGAAGATAGATAGTAATGAAAAGAAAGAAAAAAGGTAGATTAAAGATGCAAATAACGTATTAATCCCAAAAGAAATAGCGTAACTGACACTTCTGACCAGCGAGAGCGTATGTTGAATGCACGTGGATTCATCCGCTCTTCATTATTTGTTGTTTTTTTGGATGAAGGTCATTCAAACGAAATGATCTTCTCGGTTAGTAAAATTATAGTACGAAAAATATTTTATCGTTCAAGTCTTTGATTTTTATGGTTTTCCTATGCTATAGACCCTATAGTGCTGTCCGCGGTATCGATAGAGATGATATTACACAAAAGCGTGGGAAATTGTCATATTTAACTCAATTCATAACAAGATTAATTTCATCTTTAGATAAATAATTGATATTCTGTTTGATGAAAAAATTACATTTTATGAATTGATATGACGGAACAGAAAGATAAAGAAGAATGATTGTAGGACATCCGCCTGACATCACCGTATTTTAATCACGAAAACTTAACTAAATATCACAAAAAACATAAAATTGTGCTAATTCGATCAACTTATACATTTTTAATACTTATGTTTTTTGTCTTTAACATTACTTTACTGTTTTCAATTCTGTATATTTACCGCATTTTCGCTTTTATTAAAATGTCCTTCCTTATTTATATTTGACTTTGACGTTTTTCTTTCTCTGACTTAAGTTGCGAACAATGTTTATGCGAAGTTGCAATTTGTTGTTTTAAATTAACATTTGTAAAAATATGAAAACGATTTAAGAAATTAGGTAAAAGAGAGGTCCACACGGGACCAGCCTCACATATAAAGGGTCTATATAATCTTATTGGAGATGGATACCCTCTCCTTATAACTGCACAGTTCTATTTACCAGTACTAACTAATGTATATATTCTTCATCGACTCAACAATATATTCTTGATCCACTTCGGCATACTTTCTCTATTGATATAATGCATTTTCATTTCGACCAATGAGATATATTCTACGCGGGAAGAATACTTGGAGTATGTTAACTTAACCTTTAAAGTTATATACGCACTGTTATAAATTTGCAAATCAATCAGGTATTACATTGTCCTAACTTGTATCTGTTTCAAGTACTAAGAATGATTAGCATGATTCAGTAAAATTTCATATTCACATTGTACCGTAATTTTATATAACATTTTAATGTAATTATAATGCCCTGGATTACTTAAATAACAATTAAATGTAGCATAATTGCTAGGAAATAAAAATAACGCTATAAAATCCTGATTCGTGATCACGTAACATTCATTTTTCAAATGCGCATATAAATAATACATCCCATTTAACTCCGCTTCCGGGAGCTTTGTGTCATTATCATAACGCTATAAACTTTTCGAATGAAAATTTCAGAATCAGCGCATTCATAATCTGAGGAAACAAAGGGATGATGGGTATAATTCGACCTCCGCCCCGAGAGGGCATTGCCGGCGTCGAGGGCGTGAGCGGTGCATGAAGAAAGTGAGGGATAAAAGCGAACGTGGAAAAGGGGAAAAAGGATCGAGTTCTGGGGGAGGGATGGGAAGAAAGTGAGGCCGTTTGGAAGGGAAATTTGTAGGGAAAGGAAGGTTGGCTAATGAGGAACGGAATGGGAGGGCATGCTCACTTTTAACCCCTTCAAAGTCCGCTTACCGCCTCCTCTATAGTGAAAAGCTGTTTAAAGGTGGAGGTGGTAACAGTTCCGCACTGCTCAGTGGGAAAACACTACGAGAGGATGAGATGGAGAAAGGGGAGGCGCCGCTCTTAGAGAGAGAAAACTGAACGTATCAAAGCGATAAACGTAATTATACCTCTATAAACTTCGTTTCTGATGGATATGCATGAGGATACTGGGACCCTTTCCGGAAGGGAAAAGTCTCCGCTAATGCGGTCGTTTGTCATCAGTGATTGCCGAAACACATGTCTGGCAACCAGAGCACTGTATTTAAATCCCTTCGAGGAGGATTTATTATAATTGCTTCAAAAATCAAAGCTTCCAGCATTTTTACGATGTTTTGGCAACACGGGCAAATATATTTCTTCGTAATGACCGTTTGCTTTGTATCTTTAGAATTATGTGTGCCATAGAATGATTAAGGGTTCTCGTTATATGCTTCCAAATGGTAGTAAAATCAAAATATCGGCATACGATGAGTATTTTATGTTGTGAGAAAACGCAATGCCTCCATTTTCCATTTATAAATTATCTTGTTTGCTATTTTTATAAAAAATGATTTTTATGAAAATTTATTTCTCGAGCGATTTGTTTCGAATTTTCAAAATTTTAGTTATGTTCTTAGATTTGAATTAATATCATCCCATTTATAATAGTATACACAGTACAAAGCAAAGAATGTTTGCCTTGCCAAACATTGTTAAGGAAGGTACTACAATTAGTGAAGTATATTATAAATATTGACACTTATTACGACATTAATTTCAGGCTCAATAGCGTAAAGAATTGCCTCTTTTAAATTCGATATGTTTTTAGACGCTGCTTACTCGTCATTTCTCTACATTAATAACTCTAAATAATTACATCTTTTTCACAAATCCCGTTCTTTAAGATTAGTACAAACCGAGATCCTACCTAATCAAACATTATTCCGTCCATCCGAGTCATTCAAGGTTCTTTCGTTTTGTATACATCGCGTTTAGCCTAGAATTCGATTTCAGAAAAAGGGAAGGTGAATGAAGGAAAGGACGTAATTGACTTCCGAAAAGGTAACAAATTGAACTCAAACAAAAACAGATAGTTGTGTCGTTCTGGAGATACAAAAATAACAAGCAATAGACCGAGCTCCAGCTTCAAGATAGGTGACAGCGGACTTTCTATAACTGATCCTCCTATACCAGTGGATTATTTACTTCGATCAATGAAATAAGGCGCAAAGGTCTAATTCTTCTTGGGAGGGACGAAGAAGATTAGATCGAGAAAGAGAAAGTCTGATAATCTAATTAATCTGATAGGAAATCCCTCCCTCATTCCAAACCGATTTGACGGTAAAGCAGCTTACCCAATTTACCTTTCAGTTTAATTTTTATTGGTAATTACTAGAAAATAAGTATTTTTATCATTTATGTTCATGCGGAAGTTAACATGAGATGATTGCGCTTTATCTAATTAATTTTTGCTAAGGAAAAGATGCCTTCTTGAAAAATTCATACAATGTATTCATACAAATATTGTACAATCATGCACATTACTAATAAGCAATATGCTGAGAGTAGACTAGAGAGTTTTTTGAAGTAAAATTATAAGTAGTTTTCTATTCTTCAAAGCTTTTGTCTTAGAGCTAAGACATTAAAGAGAAACATTCTTCAATTCTCGTTCTTCATTCCTCATACTTTAATTAAACGATTGCCGCATTTCAGCTTTTATTGGGCTTTATCGAACTCATGATATCATCACAGTTTTCGATATCATCTGGCAGTCTCTCAATAAGGCCGATGGCTAGTAAAATTTCACCTCTCTGATGGTGATGATTCATCCATGTACTATATATTTTCTAAGTGGCTTCAATAATTTCAATTTCAAGAATAACAGCTCGGAATGTTCGACCAGACCAGGGTTCGAGTCCCAGTCATGTCACTATTTTTCGCACCTGTTAATCGTTGAATTTCAATTTTATTTTTTATGTACCTTATTTAAAAAAAATCGCGGCATCATTTTTCAAGTCAATTTATTTAAGACTCGCGAAACACATATGATCGGAATGTTACTACACAAAGGTGCACATAATTGAGTCGCCTCATTCTTTGACACGAATCTTTTGGAGATGTCACACGAATCTGCAAACCTCTTTGCCGATACCTTTACTGTTTCCTCGCCAATAGGAATTAAGTACAGATTAAAATCGAATACTTAATAATTAAGAAGATAAAGCCGATGAGCTGCAATCGATTGATGTGTCGTTTAGTACCAAAAATCTCTTTTAAATCGATCTTAATAGGAAGATTCCTGAATGTCTACCTAACCTTTTTAGATTCTTGAACAGCATAGACTTGAACAATATACCCTTATCGGCTGCAATTATGGTATCCATCCCATAATGACTAATTTCAGTGTTGTAAGTGTCAGGCAAAAGCGGGAGATCAAGCAGAGTTTTTAAATTATTATACCCTATAATTAGGGTATGAAAGGAGAGATTTGAAAACCATACAATCGCCTATATGGAACCACACATATTTTTGGAAAATTAAAACGTTTTATGTAACACTGAGCATTTTTATCCCCGGACACTTCGTAGTTTTCCCAAGTAATAAAGAATACATTTTACTTAGGGCAAATGAAATAAATATCAACCAACACTACGAAAAATGATATTGTACCCATTGATGTTAACTATTTCTAAAATATAACAAAGGCAAAGGAAAACTCTAAGCAAATCATTAAGCATCTCGCGTAATAAAAATAAGTGAGTTTTAAGCAGAAGTAATTACAACGATCAGCACTCAATTGAAAGCTTCATAGAATCATAGGGTGTCCCTATTAAATATAGGATATTAAATTACAAACCTTTTTTTTTCAGGACTTTTTGTAAATCTCTGTATAAAGATGGAGAAAATGCCAAGATCCGGGAGGCCAGAGAAGGTCAAAATTATTTCCATCTGAGAACTTTCCGGTGAATGTGGGAAAGTCGGCATCCTATGTCTTAAGAGTAAGCAACCCTTAAGGACATTGAAATACTCACCGGCCCCATCATCCGTCGGGGTCCTCGCTGCCGTCGAAGCTTCAGTGACAGAAACGTCGGCCGCCTCTTCCTCCGGCCGTCCGCCTCCCGCCGCAACCGATGCCTTAGCTTGCGCCCAGTAGGCGGGCGAAGAGGCGTAGAGGAGCAGGAGGGGAAGAAGGGCGGGGAGCGGCGGGTGGCGAAGCGGCACCATCGCTCTAGCCAGATGCCGCCACTGGGGGTCGCTGGCGTCTCTCCACGGCCATCCTGTGGTACGCGTACCTGCACACCCACACAACGTGAAAACTTTTAATTCGGCAATTTTTTTCTCTCGCAACGGGAAATTAACAGCGGCAGAGGACATTTTATACACTCGTAATTAAATTAAGTATAGGACAGATTCTTTTGTAAGAGTTGTAAATGGAGTAGAGTGTTGTTATTTGGGAGAAAATTTTTTCTTGCACCTGATATGTTACAATCCTTTATTTTGACGCTGTTGTAGGTGGAAACGGAGGGGATCCAGTCCATCACATCAGGGGTAAATTAAAGGCGCGTTTTTTATACTAAGTGGTGAGCGTGTCCTTTTAGCCCTGGAAATGTTTTTAAAATAATAGTAACTAAGGGAGTTGTTTTGGTAAAATAAAGTAATGAATTTCTCAATATTTGCAAGCTTTGACTGTTATATGAATATTCTTTTTTTGATGCTTAAAGGTTTGTCGCAAAGATTTTCCATAAACACAGTGATTGCGCCTCACTTGAACTTCTCTTTTATTTGTTAATATTTGATTTATTTTCATTATTTAAACTACCACATTCAGATTACCGATAATCAACGTTAAATATTTAAAGTATTTTGATTTTAATGTATTTGAAATTGACATACACGCAGGAAAAGTAAAATATAATTCGAGTTTTAAATTGTATAGAGAAAGCACAAAAGGTTTGGCATGAGGGGCTATATTTTACGCATTAACAAATTCATAGTTGAGAAAAAGAAATTTTTCCGTAGCCAAATTTTCTTAAGGGCCAAATATGAATAAAAGTATCGATGAAATTTAAGTATACTTTCCATGTTGAATAGAATTCTCAAATCGATCGAATTTGCTCACAGGTCAGAGTTTATACCTATCTAGTTTGCACCTATCTAGTTCGTTCCTATTGGAAGCACACATTTAGCATTTACTCTCTTAAGAAAGACCGTCTGTGAAACAATCAGGAAACTCCTGTGCAGTGTGCTGCATGCGATGGAATAGTTGAACATTAAAATTTTACGAGAAAACGATCGTTTGCCGAGTAAACTGAAAGAGAGCATTTTCCACTATACATCAAGATTAGAATATTATTTAAATAGGAGAATTTACTTCGGGAAGTAATCTAAAGGCCGCAGTGAAAGCTAAAAAAGACTAGATGTGTCCTGAAGGCCGTAGCTTCCCCACTAGCAGTCTAGGGCACTGACGCCCTGTTACGGTCCCCGGGCCTGATCTAGCACGTGCTCGCTTTCATCCGGTCCGGATGATATAACATATGAAGATCATCAAAATGAATGTTGAGAGCCATAAAATATGTCGCTCTTCAGGATGGCAGGTTAATTAAGCTAAAAGAGTAATTCTTTTAATATTCATATTATTAAGTCGAGAAACTACATGAAACGCCATGTTATTGATGAATTCATACATATGCAGCCCCATACCACAAGTTACACAGTCTCAAGCCGAACATATAAAAAGTTTACTCATCACTGTTTTAATTTACATTCTTTTTCTAGTAAAAATATTTAAATGCTTACTAATTTAGGAGTTATTCGAGGAAGTGTAATTACGTACTGGAATTACTAACCGAGTTACTGAATATAAGTGTAGGGAAAAATATTTCAGCAAATTAAAAACTTGTGCAGCTCAGAAGTGGTACGAAATAGAGAAAAAGGACGGATAAAAAGAATTTGTAAATAATTTGGATTTAAAAGTCGAATAAAAATCTAAATTTGAAGCTTTTACTTCGTGGAATTTGATATTATTAATAGATCTACAAAATGTACGTAATATAAGTATATCTATTTCAATCAGTTATTTCAGATGAATGTGCGATAGAAAATATTCTATTTTTTTTAATTCTTAACAACATGTAAGTCGATCGTTTGAAGAAGCAGCTAATCAGCATTGGTAAAGAACAGTTTGAAAGCTAAAGAATGTCACATTCTCTTGGTTAAAATATTTTCGTATTATCATCCTGGATTTACCTCCCTCTTGCTACGCATTTTCACCTTATTTATATCGTGCTTTATATTACAGTGTTATTTTTAAAGATGGTTTTATAACAAAGAAGATCATTCAGAAATTATTGGAACGTTTCTGAGAGCGGTTTTCGGAAGCCTGTGACGTTAAGCTTCATTACGTGGAACTCTTATCCGCAAAAATCCCCTTGATATCCTTTCTCCAGTGTCAGAAGTCATCCATAAGAAACTGCGCGAAACCCTATGCACGCCAAGAAAACCCTTTTAAACCTTATCGACTTAGACTTACCGAGATCCATCAGGAAGTATAGGAAGTGAAGCATTTAATGTTATCTCGTACCTTCAAGAAATTCCTTCCATCTGCCAATGACCTTATCCGTCCAAAGACGGTTCCGATGTCAATTCTCTCCGTATCCCAACACGGTCTTTTTTCCCTCTTTCTTCCTTTACAACAGGAAACCTATCCCATCTCGCACATCAATTCTCGCTCTCTCTTTCGCCATTCGCCTTCCATCATTCAACCCCTATCAATGTTCACTACATCCCATCCGACCTGAGTGGACATGTCTTCTTCCGCTCTTGGAAAACCCTCCGCTTTACCTTTATGAACCGCACGCCCTGGTTGGGAGTGAAAGAGAAGGTAAACTAAAACCCTCTTTCTCCCTTTGAGGAAGGAGAACATCTCTCCTTAAACCATTCGCCGCTAAAGGCCTTGGTATCCGCATGGAAGACGAGGAAAGGGGAAATGGGTGGGGTCAAATGAGAGTGGAGAAGCATCGGGCTATCGCTTTTCACATTATACTCTTTTTTCCCTAGTAAAAGGGAAATGGCGTAGATTATACCCCATGATTTCGATTCCGAGGAAAGCACATTGTGAGTAATTCATTTCAAACGCAAACTTGGAAAAATCATAAAGAGAATTAGTGGGCGAAGCTCGCTTTCATCACTTTTATCTCTTTAGAGGAAATTTTGGAGAAAATTTGTGGAATAAAGCAATAGGAAAGATATTTATAAAGCGCATCCACGCTTTACGATCCGACAATGAGCGTAATATAAGAGAAATATATGTGAGGACAAGTCGTTTTTAGGACTCATTCATTCTGCGAAATGACCTAAGCTGTCGTAGCACTTTTAGAAATACTACTACTATTAATCTTGCCCCGAAAGATACGCGCCAACAATAAGCTAAATAGTTTAAAGCTCTAAGTGTTTACACCCATTGGCAGATGCCGAAAGGCGTTTAGTAGGCTATTGATGTAGATATAGATATTTTTATAGTGAAATATTTTGTGATAACTAAAAGAAATTGCTATTAATATTTTCAGATTTGTTATATTACCAGGAAAATGACCACAATTGCATTTAAGTTGTGTTAGGCAGTAATACTTATTTATATATAAATAATTATTTGTTTGCATCTATTTTAACCGATTCTATCCAATATACGTGTAGTTTAATTGTAAACTCTTACGTTATATAAAAGTTGGGTGATTATTTATATATCGGTTATTATCGGTATCGTGTAATTGTTTATATGTCGGTATTTTAAATGATAATTACTTTTCCAAAGATAACCTGAGGTTTCCTCTCAACGAACATTTGCTCTGCCCACGGTAAGTTTAAATTCTTAATTTTTATCAGTTTAAGAATAAGATCGTGTCTTGCAGAATATCATGGTCGAAAAATTAAAAACTTAAGAGAAATTTGATAATTTTTGAACATCTTCAATTTAGATTGCAATAATTTCTAATAGTACAATCTGGAAAAGGTGTCGGGGGACATAAACATAATTAGGCTAATCATAAACAGAAAAACATCAACCAAAATCTATAGTAAAGGCGATTCGGTCGCCACTTACCGATTGCCGGGGAAGTGATGCCAGGGAAACTTGTGATTTTTGTACGTAAAATTTTCAATCTTCAAATAGAGGCTCTTTATTAGTAAAGGAGGCGTATTTTTCGGTCAGAACACCCTATAAAAAAACTCCTTTAAATCGATTAAAGTAAAAATTTATCAGTAAAAATCATTAAAACCATGATAAAACTAATATTAGGTCTCGAACTATACGAAAATAAAATTCACCTGTGTACAGAAGTCCACAGTTCAAGCAATTTTTGCATAATTTCTGCCCCTTTATTTCACGTTATGAGATGCTGGATCTAAAATAAAAGGATTCGTAGCTGACAAAATGAGGAGTGGAAGAAAAGAAGATAACATTTAATGAACTACGAAACGGTTTAATGAAGCGTCCACGTGAGAAATATAGGATGATAGAACATTTTCAGAGTTAATTACAGCTAAAAAATAAAACTACACATAAATTTCGCATCGGATAGTAAAGAAAAGATAACAATTGGGAGCTGCTTCTAATTCAATGAACGCGTATTCTTGGTGCTTTACTTAACTAAAGGCGTCTGCTTTAGTAACAAGAATTCAGGGTTATTTTTAATTATTTATTAAATATGAAAATGATTACCTAAAAAGTAAATTTATGTGACTGGAATAAAAACAAAATTACTTTAAGATTTCGATTCTGTTCTAGTTAAAATGAAAACGACCAAAGAGTTTCGTTATATGAAAAGTGGCCATTCTCTGCAGTGAATATTTACGAAATTTAATGGGAATTACCTTGTGAATGAGGGTCATGAAAGAGAGGATGTTCACAGGGCCACCATGGAATGAGCCTGCGTAATATGCTATTCACAGGAATGTTCAGCGTTAAACTGCTATGATATCCTGGATGATTGCGGAACCCGGCAACTTACGACGCTATATTATTTTTTAAATATAAACTGAGTTTAAATTTCACTATCGCAAAGATTAAGGAAATAATTGCACAGTGTAGATGTAATGTGGCTGCAAAATTTTATGAAGCTTTGAACGCATTTAAAAAAGTAAATGATTGAAGTGTTGATATTTGGTTTTCTCGAACATAATTATATAGAAAAAATATATATGAAACGCTACAAAAGAGAACATGAGAGATGTTTTGATAAATTCTTACCTGAAATAAGATAAAACCTTAAAAGAGTGCTCCATGAATGAGCAGGTAGTAAAACACTAAGGACAATATAGGAAGACCGCAATATTTTCTGCAATTTTAATAAAGTTAGCCAGTACCAACCAAAGTTAACCTACCGAAGCCTCTAAAAATATAAAATTGACTTGATGTTTTAAAATAGCTGAATTTCTTCGTTCAACCAAAAAAAGCAAGCACTTCTATTTGCTAAGCTATCTGGGATTTACTGTTTAGATTTTAATATTCTGGTCGTCTTCTTTTGGGATTACAAATTTAATTCGAGATATTTTGCGAATTCCTCATCTCCAGTGCGCCGAGATATTAATATTTATTATATCCTATATCCTACTTTTACCTTATACAGATACCATCCAAATAAATTATGCGACAATATAATGGGACAACCATTCTGATTTCAAGATCATATCTTGGAGGCTTTGCATTACGTCACACCACCTCCGTCAACCTCCTTGTGCTTCATTTTTATAATTTTCCGAAAATATTCTCTCTTCTCCCCTTTATCGCAATACATTCCCTTTATTTTCTTTTGCTATTTTTACGAAGGGAGCACAGCTTACTTTTCGCAAGACTGGGTTCCCACGTTTCAAAATACCTACCACGAAAGTATTCAATAACATTTGCCTTGGTATAATATTTACCCTCAAAATTTCCCAGAGGGCCCATTAGACCACAATGGGGGATCAATCTCTGGTTTCCATCATTTCGTTCGGAAACCTATACAAAAATTGATTGTATCATTTTTAAATTTCGCATAAACGTTTCCTAGGTAAAAGAAATCCTAAAATCACCCCCTAATTTATTCAATATTTCTGTTTTCTTTATTATCTACCGAAAAATTGATGTAAATAAGGTAATTTCCTTTTCCGTCTGATGAACATAACGGATTGCAATTGAGGAATTCCTTTTATTTTTGGGTTTGATATCCTCCAGTCAGTTTCGACGGAATTCCATCTAAGTGGTACCTCAACATAAAGGAGTTTCATTTAAATCATATTACTGATACTTTTAATACTTAATACTTTTGCCTACACTAATAATGCTAATACTTTTGCCTACACTAGTCCCTGTTCAGGCTCTAAACAATTTTGGGAGCTACGATGAGTATAGTTCGATATTTTAAGAAATCATAACATATCAGAAATGGTTAACTTATTATAGTTAAGGATTCAGCGTAGTATATTATTAATGTAACACCAGGTTCTTTTAGTATATTTATTCTACGTATCAATTCGAGTATACTATATCTTCTTAGGGTAGATGAACCCAAAATTAATTGTGCTCAAACTTTTAAAAAGTGAACAGAGCTTTCAAAATGTATTTTCATTTTTCTTTGGTATGTATAGTTTACAATCAATCTACATTTTATTGATGTACTAGTAAACGCCCCCGTCAACCATGACGGAACTAAATTAGTTTAAAAATATATCTATTATCGTATATATCTGGTCCTCCTAAGCAAAAAAAAATTCCGTCGTAATATCTTAATAATTCTATATATTTCTTACCATTATTTTGTTTTCAAGTCATGAAAGCATACTTTACGTACATTTCTTAGAATAATTATAAGAACTGATTATCGCCATGCACTTATATGGGATAATTCATGAAATCAACATTCAGCAATGGCCTTAGTCGTCAAAGGGATGGGTTGTTTATTTCCCAAATATTTTACGACTAAAATAAGAATATATGATTAATTTTCTTTTTTGTGACACTTGTCTCAATTTCGTAGGACCGTTGTTTCTAATTTAATTTTGTAAAAGAAACTACCTCTGCAGGTAACGAAAACATACTTTACGTTCATCTCTTATGGAAACGTATTAGGGACTCCTGGGTTCGAACCCGGTCCTTTACAAATATGAGAATAGTTTTCCTGGGGGTTTCAGCATCGTAGAAAGACAATGTAGTTTGTTTCAGATCTCTAAGGCAAGCTTTCTGAGATAAATAGGGTGACGGACAGACGGAGGGACGGACAGACATATGCTTTTTATATATATGATTAGAAGTGACGAAAGGATGTATGAAAGAGGACACTTTTTAGCCCAAATTTTGCCCAAAAAATGCATCTATTTATATATTGAATTGGCTAACGTGCTGCATGAAACTGAAGAAACACAATTTTGATTAAATTATCGTATACTTCAACCTAAGGATTTCATCCTTCAGTCCTTTTCTTGTTATGTACGTATTTGGAATATACTAAATTTCCACAACACTTCCGAGTTCAACGATATCTATTCCAGGAATTCACGTCGCAATTATTAAGTAGAAGACTCGGCATATGTAAGTCGGTTTATTGCAAGCACGGCGAGACCGCATTATCCGTAGATTAATGCCGCATTATATCAAATCACGGGAACGGGAGTCCTTACTCAAGAAAAGGCCCTGGAGCACTCGTCGGAGGGATACTTTAAAGCCCAACCTCAAGAAGGATGCGAACTGTCACGGGAAAAATCCTAATCCTCGCTGAGGGACGATTTATTGGCCAAGGGGAGAAAGAGGAAGGCTCGGGAGAATTGGCGTTGAGGTAGGAACGATTGTCGGAGCAGATGGAAACTTGACGCTTAATCAAGAGAACTCTGGGCCTTAGCGCCACGAGGCATTAGCCTCGGACCTTTAATGCCCGGGTCTGGAGGTCAAAGCTTGCGCCAAATGAAAAGAGGCCGTGGTGTACAAAGATCTCCTTGCCGGAAAATACCCACGCACAGCGTGGCTTTACGTAGAGTGACGGGAGAACGGGGAAAGGGTGAGAAGAGGCTGCAAATATGAGACAGGGAGATAGCGGGAGATTGGATGAGAGTGGAAAATATTTCCCTGGAGCGAAATTACTGCCGAGAAGGGATGGACGTGGGATATTCGTCTGCCTCCAGCATGACAGGATTCGAACGAAAAAAGAATGTATGGATCTTGATGAGACAGAGGAGGTTAAGGATGGATGGTTGCTTATCATCTTCTGCACCCTCTACCTTTACCAGGACCCTAAAATCCTCCATTTCTCTCCACCGCTCCCTCGATTACGTCCTCTCCCTCGTCACTTTTCGAAACATCATTTCCGGGAAGTGCCAGTTTCTTTCCCGATCTCCGGATGGCACTATTCGGTGCCACTTCTGTTACTAGAGACAAACGAGCATAAAAATCATGTAAGGTATTTGCTGGGACGGAGATAGACGAGGAGAGGCACGTGATGCTTTTTCAATAGTTTCTTTCAAGACAATAATACCTTTTGCTATTACGGGTGGAGTAATACGATTGGATCTCAGAAACCTCCTAGAAACCGAGGAGACGTAATATAGAAATATCTCTTTTAGTACTCGGCAATATATTTGTTTGGCAACAGTTTTAAGAGGTACCTTTGTTAAAATAGGGCATTAATTTTTAGTGATGCTCATGATCCAATACTTCATATAAATGACAACTGTTATATAATATATTATTTATGATATTATATTTGATGTTCTCTGATCTAACCTGGAATTTCAATTTTATAATAAAAATGTTTACATTATCTATGTACGCGATTTATTTCTTGTCTCCTTTGAAACTCCAATGATAATTTAATTGCATACGTGAATCTATTAATTAAAGAAAATAGGGTTGATTTTAATTTTCATTCTTACAAGGTTACAGACATAACGTGATTTTAAAGGAAATGCTCATTGCCCAAGTAAATAGAGATATTCAGAAGAAACTATTCTTGAGAAGGTCTAAAAATAGTGTATATTTTCTATATTTGTAAGAATTAAGCGAGAAGACAATGAACTGCGCTCAAATTAAGAATAAAAAATAAAGAAATATCTACTTTTATGAGTGTGGATAAAGACAAAATGAAATTTTTGATGACAGATTTAAAGTGTAACTTCTTTATACTAAACAAATTTATTTTTACAGAAAAAAGATTAATTCTTCCAATTCTTCCCTAATATGGCCGTGATTCACCGAAGGAAACAGCCTCCAAGAGCTTTTTTAGGACTACGCCGTATCTTACCTTTGAGGGTAATCTTTTTGAAGAGGTAGAGAGAAAAGAAGTTATTTATGCGAGATGAAAATTTATCACATCACTTAAAGAGTTTAAGAGAAGTGAGAAAATAAAGTAGCTCAATTCTTTTAAGTATCAAGGGAATGTTACATTAGATAATATTCATAAAACGAAAATGACAAATTGATTTGATCGAGGTTTAGCCTACTTACTCTTAACAATAAACTGCGGACAAATTTATTATTTTGCTAAGTGTTGATATAAAGAATTCTTAGTAAAAATCAGTTGTTATTCGTACACTGAGATTTTTAATTATCGCGAGGGAGGTTTCTGGAGGGTTTTCCCTCCTGTCATGGGCGAATGCCAGGCAGTTTTCGAATTAACATGTTATACTTCCCTCCAGCGTTGCCACCTGGCCAAATTGCCAAATTGCAATGCAAATTTTAATAAATAAATAAATTAAACTTTTACGAAAGTATAAATTGCTGTCTGTTGACGACATATTGAAGGGAAGCAATGCTGTTCAATCGAAGCAGTAATCAATTATTGAAAACTTTCAGAGTAACAAAAAGTAAGAAGAATGAAGTAAAGGAACGATATTTATTACCTGAATATTCGCCTATGTTTCGCGTAAAATACAGCCCATGATGTGTTTGTGTGAATGATAATGAGTGATTCTAAGCAGTGGTACAGTATAAAAAAACCTATCTTACAATCTAAATCTACTCATCGTGAAGACAAGTATACAGGAAATTGAAAATTTTCTGTCTAAGATATCTTCTAATTTTTTTTCTATTTTTTTCTATTAACAACACTATAAACCACTCATAAGGTTGGAACTGGGACTTGTGGCATTAAAAAAGGAAATGATGACATTNCATATATTTAATTAACACCACAATGAAATTCGAACATTTTGCAAACATATAAATACTGCAAAAATATTATCTGTCGCTGGCGAAATTTGCATTGCAATTTCAGTCATATTACTGGCTTCTTGATCGATCTTAGAATACTCAGTGGGCTAGAATCGAAAAAAGGAAACCATAGAAAGTAATAAAACAAATGAAGCTAATCATCGGCGCGCCGTTAAGTATCGATATTCTATGGGGAAGGGTATCTAAAACTTCATTATATATTTTAGTCAATGCTATTGATAGCAATGAATCGAAAGTTTGAATGAACGAATGTAATACTCTTCAATTATCACCAAACTCTCTATGATGATTAGCTCCATTTGTTTTATTACTTTCTATGGTTTCCTGCGCAATTTCAAGTAAAATAGGGCAATGTAATTACAAATTAAAACCCAACTCCACCCTACCATCATTTGTTATAATTCAGTAAGTACTCAACTATTTTAGGATCATACAACACAGCTGAGTAACATTGAAATTAAAATATGTTGTACAACCAGAGACGGCGGGTAAATTATTAATATACAGTATGTTAGATAGAAGGATGAACTCAAGAAGAGGAAAAACAACAAAGGATTTTAATTAAGGGCCTGATAAATGAAAGACATAAACATTATGGTTTTTGAGAAAATGTAAAGAGATGCGGAATGTTGAGAAGCTGTTTTGAAGAGAGATGTGGGCGGCTTGACAAGGATTAGAAATATGATACCAAAGAGTTATGAGGAGGAGCTTCACAGATCCATGAGAAGGTTAACTAAAAAACCCTCCAAATTAAAGGAAAAGAAAGAATAAATCAAAAGAGCTATATTTTTTGGATATTCTCCTTAAAAGTTGACTATTTCAAGACACATTTTGCCGATTTTCAATTACATTACTTCATCGATAAGAAAAACGGACACACTTTAAATTAAATACGGATTTCATGCGATCAAAATCATCTTATATGCTGAGGTTTGTGTGTCCACTGGCATGCCCGATGATAGCAGCAAGGGCGAAAGTGGTTGTTAATTAAAATATAGTGGAAAATACGAAGTGCACTATTGGTTTATTTATTATGCATTTCATGATATAATTTGAGGAAACCCAATTGAAGTAAGGGTTCCCGCTATCATTTGGGATTCTATTTTTGTTTAATTCTCTACTTACAAGTACATGATTCTACGGTTTATTAGCGTGTAATTAGACCAGGAAAGATATTTTTAAGAGTTATTGAGAAGGATTTTACAGTTATTGATAAAGATAAAAGTAATATTCATAATATGATCAGCCTAGGACCCAGAATAAGGTCATAAAGATGATAGCTGATGCTATTAAGGTTATAAAAAAATTGTAAGAAAACTTTGTAAGGAGATCAGAATGAAAATTTTATGTAGAACATTTATTTTCATGGTACAACAATGAATTACATTCCTCGTTGCGCTATCAAGATAGCACTTCATCACGAGCCTTGAAAAATTGCGGAATGAAATTAACCTCAACTTCATCAGACAGGCGTCCCCCATGCTAGAACAAACTACGAAAGATGCCTAGGCCTGTGTTAGAAGCGCGCAAAAACCACAGGCGCGACTTCAAGAAGACCAAAATTTTCCAGAAACATAGTTAATGTGATGGGAAAGGAAGGAGGGAGAAGGGGAGAGGAAAAAATAAAGAATTATGTTAAGTGAGCTCGCGGTCTTATACTCGGAGGAAGTGAAAGACGAGAGCTCTAGAAAAAAAGAGAAAGAATTTAAAAAAGTGGAAAATGAGAGAAGATGGGAGAAAAACTTAAAAGGGTGTTCCGGAGTCAGAGTAAGAGGAAGAAAAATAAGCGGATGAGATCGGATGGGAATTTCCTATAGAGGACAAGATAGATGATCGAGAAAATCTTCGCCTTTGACAGTTTCAGATGTTGACACCTGCCTCCCAATCCAGACCTCTAACCTCTTCCCATCTCCCTGTGCCCCCAACTCCGTCTCCGCAAATCCATTGTGCGCGGGATTTTATACAGCGGCGGGGGGCGCTCCCCCCTCCTCTGACCGTACACATTTTTTCGTATTGTGTTGATGAGCGTGGCGTTCCTATTATGACGACAAAAGGAGATGCGATTTAGAAAGTTTGTCCGGGTGCGAAAAGATTTTTCTTATTTTTTGTTGGAATTGAAAGGGTAGGAAGATGGAGCGGAAATGGAAAGAGAGGGGGTGAACAAAGGGGGATGAAAAAGTTGAATGGACGCTCCCGCGAAGACTATTGTTGCTGCCATGTCTCTCTTCTTTTTCTATATTTTTCGCCATTACTTTTTCGCCGGTAGACTCATTATATGGATGTTTTATGCATGAGCGATCTGGTGTCGGGGGATCTCTTTAACTCTTTTGCGTTATCTATCAAGTTAAGGGGGTTTTTATCCGTGTAACTTTGGGTTTGTCACGTTCTCTTTGTAATTCTTCACAATTACGGGGCGTTTTTTGGGAGAGAAGTGCGGCGAGTATTGCCTGGGGGTGGATCCTTTCCGTTGGTCAGATGCGCGATTTCAAAACGATGATTTGGATTTTTCCTGTTTGAGAGCGACGTTCGATGATCGCTTTACTAAAATTACGGTTGAAATGCGAGAAAATAGAAATTGGTTTGTACGAGATAAAAAGTACAAAATGAAGCAAAAGAAAGGCAGAGAATACCCAGAAATACAATTAAATAATATCGGTCTGTTTAGGAATTTACAGTTTTCATGTTAAGGGTTTGAAGTTCGGTGACGTATGCTGTGAGTCATTCTCACTTTTGCGTCCTAAACCTCGTACGGTAAGGCAAATCTACATTAATACCATGCAAGCCGCCTTTAGGTGTGGGAAACCTAAGAGTATCAAATCATGTAAAATATAATCGATGGAAGAAACCGTTAATTTGTGGAACTCCATAACATTTTTTGTTTAAATAACTAAGATAAAGATTCCCAGAAATTACTGATTGACTAAACAAAATCTGTGAAACTTAGCATAACTTTCTTTGGCCAATAAAACATTTAGGTGAAGCTTTAGCATGTTTATTTTAAGTATTGACATTTAAAATATAATTATTCCTCCGTAACTAAAGATATTAACTTAATTCTACACGTCTACCAAATTACAGACCAAGTTCCTTGATCATTGTAGTAGTATTGTTAAAAGTGCTTCGACAGCTTAGGTCATTTCGCACGTAGGCCCCCACCGGGAATCGAACCCGGGACCGCTTTCAGTGGAGTCGAACGCGTTGCCCACTTGGCTATCGGGAGCCTCCTTGATCATATAAATACATTTGATAGACAAAGAAATTGTCACAAAAAATAATTTCTCTAAAAGTATGATATGGAATAGATCTTTGAAGCAAATGTATCGATGTTTCACTTTAGTCGACTCTCATTTGCAAAACTGTGCCAATTGCCGAAAATTACCGAAATATTAAAGGACTTTTTCTATGTCTATGTTTGTACCCTGCAAGCCGCCTTTCGGCGTGTGGCAGGGGGTGCATGCACCATGACTCTATTTCCTTAATCGATTATTTTCGCGTATCGTTCGCGGAAAAAATGAGTTCTTGAATCTATTTTTTCTGGCATCTATTTCTCTAATCTTTCTCGCATTATCGGAACGGCCTATGTAGCATGGTGAACGCATTATATCTGCTACATCATCTCTGAAAGTGCTTTGTCTGAATTTATTCAGTAAATTGATCCTTTGTTGAAATCTTCTAACTTCCAAAGATTCCCATTCTGCGTCCTGTACGTAGCATCTGAGTGACGCTCACTGATTTATCGTAGCAATTCTTCACAAAACGTATCGCTTTTTGCTGCACCTTTTCTAATTCATTAATACAACACTTATCGGCAGAGTCCCATACACTACACGCATACTCAGGATGAGGTCTGACTAACTCGCGAACTTTTTCGTCGCTCCGACCGACTACTCTCTTTACGAAGCCGAGTTTTTTAAGCGCTTTTCCGCATATATTATGGATGTGAGTACTCCATGTTAAGTTATTCGTGAGAGTTACTCCAAGATATTTCACTGACTCTACTGTTAATAAGTTTACCCCACGGAGACTGTACGGATAATCCTTAATAATAGATTCTCTTTCGAAGAAGTTAACTACTGAACATTTGTCTACATTTAACTTTAATTGCCAATCATCGCACCATTTCATAATGTTATCTAAATCATTCGACAGGGTGAGTCTATCCTCTTTACTCTCTATTTCCTTGTAAATTACCTTATCGTCTGCAAATATCCTAACTTTACTATCAATAACATTGCCAAGGTCGTTGATGTACACTAAAAATAGCAACGGTCTGATTACACTACCCTGCGGGACATCCGAGGTCACCTTTACCACGTTAGAACTAATACGGTGCAGCACTACGCGTTGCTCTCTATCGGAGAGAAAGTCCTTTAGCCAATTTATTACCTCTGCATTGATTCCTGCAACTTTTAATTTGGACAATAATTTATGATGAGAGACCTTATCGAATGCCTTCCGAAAATCTAAAAATACCGCGTCGACTTGCCTTTTATTTTCGGCAGATTTTAGGATATCGTGTACCAATAATGCCAGTTGAGACTCACAAGATCGAGACTTTCCATGACTATCATGTGACAATATTTCCATTATCACTAGAGTAAAAGATTTTTAACGTAATTTAGATAAGGATATAACCTTTTTAATTTTAGTAATTGAAATTAATGAATTTCTTAAAAGGAGGTATGATATATTGATATTTTCCAACCAATGATTGTAAAATCGTCTCATCGAAGGAATAGATTTTCATTCTGATTTGTTCGCTCCAGATAATTATTACTAAATTTTATCGGAGACAAAATCGGCCGAAATTAATCTTCCTTATCCCTCTATCGTCGCTGAATTGATAAATAAAAGATCGAATTTTATCCTTGCTATTCACGCTCTATCATCCAGTTTCGAGTTTCCTTTCAATCCTTTTGAATATAAATAATTCAGAATAAATTTCTACCCTTCAAAATTTGACAAATATTTTTATCGTGATAATATTCATCCACAAAAGATCCGCCGATGAATAGCTTGTTCTTCAAGATACTTAAAAAAGCAGTTATTATATTATTTCAAAACTACACAAAATAGATTCCAATGAGATTATATTATTTTTCTTAGGATAAAATTTCTTTCAATGTATCTTTTGTATGGAGGAGAAATACTCTTTACGTAATGGAATTGTTTCATTTATGAGTGTAAGGGCAAAAGCTTTTTGTTCACTTTGCGGAATTAAGTAACTGGATTTGAAAGCGAGGATATTAAAGAATAATAAAGAAGATCGTTGGTTTAAAAGATCCACTACAACCGATGAAAATATCAGAAATGTCAATAAAAGTTGATAGAATTTAGCAAAAAGCTTTTTTAAGCTAAAACAGGGAAAGTGCAGACATTTGTTTATAAGTTACATGTTTGAATAAAGTTAGTGCGTTGCGTAGAATTCAGGATTATCGTTCTTTCCAAATTTAAAATATAAAAATATTATACTTTGTTATTTCTTTAACGAAGCGTCTAGAGGCGGCATTCTTTGGTTTCCAAATAATAGCAGCAAAGGAAGTATAATACTTGTCCTTATTCTTCGAGTAATTTGTGGTTAGGGGATGTTAAGTTGCTGAATCTAATGTAGCGGTTGGAACTCAACGGGGTATTTTACGGTCGCTTCGGAACTGGATAGCCGTTCTGTTTCCGGGTGTGGTCGCGCAACCACCATGTTTCGTTTCGCGTAATTCCCCTTCGTAAATTAAAGACCTTGAAAATTATTCTAGCCTCAAATTCGCTGTCCTATTCCACTAAAATTAATGCTCGCAAATTTCACAGCAGTTCCGGCCGATTTACTACTTTTATTCACGTCAGCCTCACAGATACGAATTTTCAATACTGAGCGATACCCAGCTGAGATCGAGAGACTAAGAAAAGAATATGTTTATACGGAAGCAAATTAAATTTACTAATCTTTTGAGAGATGAAAAACGTTCGGAGTAGATTAAATTCTGTAATTGTTTTTTTTTTTGGGCAGTGATATGATCCAGTCGGCATATTCTCAGCAACTTATCCTTCAACGAATTTTCCAAATTTATTCTTGAATTAATAAGTTTTAATTAAACTTTAGAATCTAAAAAATGGCGAAATTACAATTACCCTGGATCTTACTGCTAATTAATTTTGGCGAATTTCACCAAGCAACGAAATTTTGTTGCAACAATTAAAACATCGATAGATAAGGAGGTCAGCACCTTTGGATATGAATGGATTTTCCAGTGGTATTTTCGCATGTATTGTGAGCATTATAGACGCTACAAGTCGGACTAAACTAAATAATTATATAATGACGATATTCGGCGTCAATACATATCAACGGAGACGAGTCTTCTCTTAAACGGATCAATATGATTGTGTGAAAGTAAATAACGGAAAATCTGATAGAGGAATTATCTGCTTTCCAAGGACATTATTCTGAAGAATTTAACAATTTTTTTTTATCAGATTTGCTGAAGGTTCAAACTTCTTTCAAGCCTAGCAATCTCTGTATAATAGTTTCACATTTGAGTTGAACTGTTCCATTAACGTATCCGATAACGAGGTATTCACTCTTCCTTTTTACTTTCCTACGTCAGTTTGTTCGCATAGGCTTCAATCATTCCTGAAATAATTGAGATTGCTTATCCTACGCATCATTGCCAATTTATTATGCTCAAAAATATTTCAAAACGAATGCCAGATTTATTTCATTGAGATAACGATCGCATTAAGAAACTTGAACTCGATTCAAGAGAACAGTAGAAATAGGAAATATTCATAAATTGTACACGTGAATGATATATGTTCCCATGCGGACCATATGATTCCGTCATAATCGAAGCTACGCGGAGACCAGGCAACATTTATGAGGACATTTGTTTACGAGGCAAACCCATATCTCTTGAACGATTATGAAAGGATCTTCCTCATGCTCCATCTGACGCACGACTATTTCCTGCAGGTATTTGCGAATATATTGCGAGAAGAAGTTGTCGCACGTCCTCGGTTTATTGTCCGTGACACTTTGGATAGCAACGACGAGTATGAGATTTGGAATGTCGTAGAAGCTGAAGAAATACTGTTTCTTTGAATCCGAAATATGAGTGACGCGTCGTACCGCTAAAAGGATGGCGAGGGCAAAAAATGGAATGGTAAGGTAACGACTCCAGAGGGAACTGCAAAAATGGAAGGGGCGGTGGATTCTTAGGGAAACAAAAATATTAACCGACGGAGTATAACACGCACAGATAGTGTGTATATAGCATTTTTGCCCCATAGGTATTTCAAAATCCGGTTTGAAATGCAGCATTTATTATGGATGTCGTGGCGTTAAAGTACAGTCAACATGAACGTAGCATTTAATCTTGGTACGTCTTCCTTTTACGTCCTTTGGAATTTTCTTGGAAATGGCCTGTCTTGGGTAAACGTCTCTCTCTTATTAGTCTTCCAGCCGTCTTCTTAAGGGACTGTAGGGAAGAAGTATCCTCTCTCGAATCCAAATTCTTTTCCTTGATTTTTACGGGTGAAGAGGAGTAAGAGACTTTGTCATTTTAGTGAGTTCGTCATTTTATCTCAGGTCTTTCCCGTGTGATAGCTATGAAGACTTTATAGCTCTGCCGAGAGTTATTGCAAAATGTAAATTTGAGGAAAACGCAATATATATATATATCCATGTCTTTGGATAGAAGCAAATAGAAGTATATATAAAGTGTATTATTACTTTACCTAGTCCTGAATATAATTCCCGGTAATGTGCAAAAACACTTTAGGAATCAAAATATTTTTCTCCCTTTACAAAATGAAGACCAACAGACTGGAATGAAAATTTTGCATAGAATAGATAAGAGGTTGATGAGCATTCCCAAAAGGTAGAACACTTATGATGATTTACATCTTATTATGATTACATATATGATGATTTATTGCCTTACTCATCACTTGATGTATGTAATATAGCTACTTAAAAATGATAATCATATTTGATTTCGTTATAGATTCTACCAATACATACTATGACTTTTTTATTTATATTTTTTTAAGCGGGAGCTAAAATCAAAGAGAAAAATCATGTAGGTGTATTCAAAACATGGACTACATAAACATTAACTGCTAAATCTCTTAGTAAATCGACGAGATTCAATTCAAAATATGAAACCTTTTATCATTTTTTGAGACTGAATAATATTTGAGGATCAGAACGTAGAGATAGATTTTCAAAAACTATTCTTGAAGTGAATCAGCTTGGTTAAAAATGATAATATTGAGGATTAAATAAGTGTGAATAGAAAGGTATATTACCTTCATCTTTTTAGTTTATCCAGTCACATTTCATACATAGCATAGCGTGAACTCCAGTAAACTATTAAGGCAAAAAAGTCCTCGGTTAAGTGACTAATTTAGCCATGTTTCTACCTGACACAGCTTTTAAGGTGCGTTGGCATGTGAATGCAATTGCAGTGATCGATCAGTTTATCCGTCCTTCCAGTTGAAGGGAATTCGTATCCAACGAAGCGATTTCCTTGAAGCTGTGTATCGGAACCTTTACGGAATTTCTCCTGCGAAATATAGTTTCTAAGCAAATATGTCTACACAAAAACTGCATGTAGATGCATGTATAAAAAATACCGATATAAATATCGTGATCCATCAGTTTTCGTTTGAGAAATATTTCCTCTTAGTTTGTTTGGCAAGTACCACCTTACAAATGCACTCATATGTAAACATTTTCCAATTAGTAAATATTTTGGTGTAGAGTAGTGTTCAAAGACTGGAAAGTATGAAGGAGAAAGGTGAACCCGAGCTTCCTACTAACCAACCTTATCTTGTAGAAAATAGCTTGGCATCTATTGATTTATAAATATATAAAAGTAATAGGTGTCAACCCTCTATTAGCCAAAAAGCTACGGACTGTATCCTAATCTTTTTTCCTGCAAGATTTTTTTAGATACTCGAGATAAGGCCGATGTTTAAGAATATTGTTGAGATAAGTCAAAATATTCGGATCTATGTTGGAATAATTTGACTTAGGCATAAATATTTCTATTGATGATTTCTTGTTGTCGAAAGGAACTCCAAAAACCATTAACAATGACGGTTAGTTAACGAAATTTTTTTTTCATCGATATAACAAATAATTCTATGGATCGATTCTATGACAATCATTGGCACAAGTGTACCGCCGACTTTTAAAATTTAATTTGAACTGAAGTGATGAATAAAATGAGCCATTTCAAGTGGTATGTTGTGGTATTTAATTTTAAAATAATACAGAGAACAAGAAATGGATTACTTGTGAAATATATTGTGGCATAGTACACACAATCCATCGCTTGTTTATTTAAAGTACTCATTTTTGGAAGTGATGACTTTATGTCCGATAAAGGCGCCCAGTTGAAGTAAGAAGCAACTAAAGACAAGCGAGCCCCATGTTGCGGTATAACCGTAGTAATTAAGTTCACTATATAGTTATCAAATGAAGGATATAATTCTCAGTATAAAATTCATATATAAATTATCATGCTGAGTTTTACTACACAGTGAGTAGGAATTTAAAAGAATTGCAAAGTGAAATGTAAAACATTATTGTTTTCGTCGGTGTGAAAACTAAAGCAGAACGAAGAATTTAAAACCTCAACCAAAACCAAATATCATTATTTATTCTGGTCCGATTTTCAGTTCACGCACTAATTACGCGCCATAGTAATTACGATACAGTTATGAGTAACAGTAACTTGCAATTAACTGAAAATAAATATTTTCTGAATATTGGCGTTTAATTAACTAATTAATTACATTTTTGATTAGTTTTTCTGTTAAGCCACAAGTTTCACCTAAAACTGAATTAATTGAATGCTTCGAATACATGAACCGAAATTTGACGATTGCACTGCACGGAAACAAAAATAGGAACAAAAAAATATGGCTCGGTGCGGTATTTCGTGATGAACGAACAAGGAAAACTGAACATATGGCCATATGAAGATATCGTGATATCAATCAGATTTATGGATGTGCAGATTTTAATGTTTTCAATATCCTTCCCCATCTGAGAAAGGGAACGAAAGTATAGAATATTATTTGGATCCATCGACAACAGATAGAACGGATATTTTAAAGGAGATTGAATGAAGCAGTGAATACCCGTCTCTTAGGGAGGAAGTGCTCCCAACTGGGATTGCAAGCGAATCAGATTTATTAAGACGATGGGAATAGAAAAGAGGCTTTTGTGTGGAGACAGCAATTAGCGAGGAGCTGCTTTAGCTACAGAACGCAAGGATTAGCGGAGACCCGGCATGCAACTGGGTTTTGGCATCAAGGTGAAATTAGACCGAGAAAGAAAGGCATCAAACCCATGAAGCTGTTGAGATGCGGTATTGATACACTCAAGGAAAAAAATAGATAATTAAGAGTCTGGTGCAAATGAAAATCGTGAGCACAGAAACGCGGCACTATTGATACTGCGCTATGTTTGATTCTGAGTGTAGACGAAAATGATAGGGGACGAAGGAAAGTGAGATAATGGGGAACATTGAATCATTGATGAATGGAAAATGAAATTAATCAATTTCACTCAACACACAACAATTTCACAAACAGCGTGTTTGATAGAAACAGTGAATTTGTATAATTGAGAAATTAATTTAGATTGAAACATATATTAAAGGGCATATTAAACGAGTACGTTCGGGTTTTGGAAGCTTGTTTTATACTAATAATAAACACTTTTAACATATATTTTCTCATTCATTTTAATATATAGCTAAGTATATGTTAAATACAGAGTATGAAATCGATTTTAATGCTGTACAATGTGAATTTTGTTATTATTGATTGCCACTTACGTGAAAAATAGAATATATCTTATTAAATGCAGCAGTTTGACATTTCGCCTTCTTATTTCTACTGATGTTGGATTTGAGGCATTTTTTATTAACTTATTTACATCGAGCAATTCATATTTTGCGTCATCTTCGAAGACGAATCATGTAACATTTCTATTTTTATGATATTGCATACCGTTTGCTTTCAGGTTAAGATTATTGTCACTGCTATTCAATTTGAGTGATTGCAACATAGAATTGTGAATTATTATACTGGAAATACATTGAATAGTTACAATACGTAGAAGCGTTTAAGGACTTATTAACCTTAAGAAATATTGCACTTACTTTGGTCAAAAATATAATTCAAAGCAAACTTTTCCGCAATTTGAAACAAAGAACGCCGCACAAGATTCAAACAACTCGCATAACATGTCGTTTTACGTTTCACTTCTGGTTTTCCTACACTCACTTTGACAGTATCCAATAAGCATTATAGAAAGATCGTGCTCTTCATGTCGTTCTTTACGATGCGTTCACCGTTTTGGGATTCCAAACCCTTATACACTGCCGCTACTTTTTTCTTGGCACCGGGAGAAAATTGTGATCTCACCCAGTAACCCGATGTCTCCGCATCCAACTACTGCCCTCATGGAATCTTATCTGGACCTTAACACCCCATTTTTCCTTTCACCTCCACGCTCCTGCATCCATTTCTCCGCACGACCATCTTATCTCTTTCCTATCCTCTCTGGATATAACCCCTTCCGTACAAAGCACTTTCGGTGCCTTCGACCCGAAATATCCTCTTCTCCGGAGAGCTTCTCTTACTCATCACGCTTTATACACTCCTAATAAAAAAGGAAAAATGTCTCTCCTTTCTTCCTCATCTGCCTCCAAGAGAGAGGAAGTGGCATCGAGGTCCGTTATGACAATGCCTTTGCCTCAGACTTTCAGGACACTTCTTTGCCAGATTTTTCTTTCCACTCCTTCCCTCTCAAATAAAGCCAAGTTTGAACCGGAGGAGGAAAATGAAGGGAGATGGATTCGGCTGCAGAGGCACTATAAACAGGATATGGTGACGAAGACTTAGTACGGTCTGTAAGGAGATGTTTGGACAACTGCCGGAACCATTCCCTAGCAGACACATCTCTCGGCTCAATAGAGGAAAGGGAATAACTCTTGTGGAGAGGAAAGGAAAAGAAAGGAGGGAAGGAGGCTTTCTTTTTCTAAATTTTCCGGGCGGTAACAACCAAAGTAATTTTATTCTCGTTAAAGACGCCGTCCTCTTCCCTTTTCGGACGGCGGAGGAAACTGAATTAAAAGTCACTTTAAGTGCTTTGCCTTCGCAGAAGCGCTTTGGATACTCGGTGGAGATTATGAAGTTTCGCGTCTGCCCCGGAATTAATTCGCGATGTCTTTCGAAGATATGCAGTGGAGCTCGCCATCGATAACTTGTACGAAACTAATAAGTGGAAAGCTAGATATTCTCTTTCTCAAGGCTTATTTACCATAAGAACCTTCTTTTAAGAAGTTACACCTAGGGAGTACCAAAGTAATCATCAATAAATTTATATAGAGAAATTTTACCTGATAATAACATCAAAAACACCTCACTTATTTTAATACAAGTAAGGTTTTCATTCAGTTTGACGTTATAAAATGTAAGTATTTAAAGGATATTAATTATCGATTTAAATTACGCCAATTTATATTAAATGTTTTAAAGGAAAGGAAGGTATCTTAGTAGGTTGAAAACCTACGGAAATCCCAAAGGAATAACTTGTTATTCCGTTAAATGTTTTGTTAAAATTATGATATTACATTAAAATAATTCCAGCGAGTGTAGAATAACGGTATGTTTATGTTTTCCAAATTATTAACCATATGGTATTGTTTATATAGGTATTGATTTAATGAATAATGAAAAAACAAAAAATCAGAAAAAAAATAATCAGAATTTCAAACTTTATATAATTTACTTAGTAAAAGAAATATTTAATCTAACTATAATCTACTTCCTAATGTAAGACAATTGGTATTGAAATTGAGGCAACCATTAACTAAGACATGTGGCTAGAAGAAAACTGCGGTATATATTTCACAAGTTTAGTCTGCTGTACGTAAGATGGGAAATGATTTGATAGATCTATTCTCAGCTTATCGTCAATCCATAGAAGTGTAAAAAAGATGATATGCTTCATATTAAAGCCTTTACAAGACATCAATGGGTCACAGAAAGTAATAATCTACGATAGATATATGAGTGTAGGAGAAAACTTGCTTACAATTTTGTTATATCAATTATGAAGACTACAGTTATTAGTCTTTTGACAGTTAAAGAGGTTACCTATCCTTATATTGTACATTAACTAGATTTGGAATGAGCAAAAATAATAAAAGCAAGGCCTAGAAAAATATTTGTGGAACTCAAGTCTCACAGAATGGAGAAATAAGATACGAAAAAATATTTACAGCATGCTTCCCCGCTTGATGAAGTTCTACCAAATGTTTCCTGATGGAATGAAATTAGATGCATTGCATAAAATTGATATGATATTGCTATTAGATATATATAGGAGACCTTGAGCATTACCTTGAAGTACTATAAAGTCATTTGAGAAAGAAATATTAATTGTCCATCTAAACAAAGGCAATAATGCATTCAACGAAATCTTTCTTATCACCTAAGAAAAAATGGTCGATTATACCATTGGATTTGTAGATGAAGTGGCATAGACTTGCCTTAGCCGTTATGATAGAAATGTTGAGAAAAATTAATATGTTACATAAATTAGAAATCCTTATGAAAGACAGCATACTGCCTGAAGAAAGAAAGAGTCGGAAGCAAGTACAAAGTTTGTGCCACCACAGAAGGGCTTCCAGCGAGCAAAGTATTCCGTTGCTGCTTCTTTGAGCGTTACTTTATGTCCTAAGGAAAAAGTTCCCTCTTTATCTCTCTATATTTTCCTTCGGAACTGTTTTCGTCGTGGATCTATTTTTCTCCTCATCTTTTTGTTTGTCTATTTAACCTCCCTTACGGATTCCGTTGGATATATAGTACCAGCGAGCGATGACGTCTACTACCAATCTATTCCGTTTATTAGGTGCCCTTAGCTCCAGTGGTTGAGACTGTATTACTTAGAAAGAGAAGATAAACGGTCTAGCAGGCCCTTAAGTGGTCTTCAAGCATCTTTTTTACATTAGAATAACCAGTGATACTACTGTTTTCAAAGGATTATTCCCTTTCTCCTTGTTTTCTTTTATTAATCAGCTGTTTCAGCGGCATTTTATGTAAAAAATGAATGGTACTCTCTTGTTTGTCTTTAGTCCATATACAATTCATAAAAGAAAAAAGGAATCAATTTTTTTGGGCGAAGTGAGCATCATCATTCAATAGAGGTTAACAGTTTGACATTTAGGGGAAATTCATCCTGTAAAGCTTTCATCACTGACAGAAAAGCAAGAAAAGTAAACATATGCCGGTAAATTCGCTCAAAATACCCTCCGTAATATTTATCGGAGCTAGGCCAAATAAATTTCTGCAAATTCAAATGGTTAATTCCACAAAATATGACTCTATTTTTTGTTTTCGTAATTGGAAATTATTTCTTTTGAAAAAATAACAAAAAGTTATTTTGATCATTTAAATTAGCTGTAATCCAAAAACTATAACCACCCAGACCTGCTTTGTTCAATCCATAAAAATCTCTTAATGATCGCAAGACTAGTTGAAGCGCTTAACATTCTTTTCCACGGGCTCCTGGATGGCAAAGTAGGCAACCAAGAACGCAACGCGCTTACTTTCGATGAAAGCAGTCCCGGGTTCGATTCCCGGTGGGGGTCCACGTGCGAAATGACATCAGTTGTCGAAACACTTTTAACAATAATCCTATAATGTTACATTCTTACAAACTCGATAAAGGTTATCATATTCTGTTGTTGATAAATGACCAATTGATTACCTGAAATTCCATAGAATTATTTATGTAAATATTTTAATTCGTTTGGCGGAACTTTAATATTTATTAAGTTTTGTAGCGGATTTAATTGTAGATTTCTACGTAGTTATGTTCTTTAATCTGCAATGAATTACTACATCAAGATAGTTTAAATTGCTTCGGCTTTGCATTTTTGTGCATTCATAATTTTGGAAATGTGAGCATTTACTGTTCATTTCACTTTTAAGAAGTGTTTAAAAGATTTCAATGAACGCTATTTTCTTCGTATCACTTTTCATATTTCTTTGGAAAACTGACTGTTTTGGCTCTGATTTTCTTACTGATGCGTAGTGACGTAGTGATCAACAGGCTCAGTTTTTTCTTCACGTAAGGTTTGGCTCAAACATATTTGGTTCATGCTTTGATTACTCCAACCTCTTTCCTATATTTTTCCAAAATTCTCACCGCAACATCTAAGATCAAGCGCACAATTCTTTTGCTGACTGCCCTACCCGTTAATCGGATCGATTTTTCAGACGGATGAAAATATTACGCAAAGAGAAGATAGAAATAGCCGGAGTCCAATCACCCTGGCGTTTGCATTAAAAGAAACGAATTCTTGTCATTTCGTTCCAGAGTCCTCTTTAATAGACGAGAAAACGCGAGATAAGATTGCGTTGATTAAACCGCACGTAGCAACAGAGTTAGTAAAGGAGGAGAGCAAATAAATGCGTTCGTTTTAACTCGGGCGTGGTGTTGGAGCTCCTTCTCTCTAGGGCTCCTGTGGGATGCTGACTCAAGGGAAGAGGGCGTGACGGTCGATTGTTAAGAAACAGAACGTATCGTGTGGGGGCCTTCGCGGTCCTTAAAGTCGGCGTTGAATTCGTATTAGGAGAATAAAGTTGTTAGTGGGCGATGTTTAAGGATGCGGGTTACGCGGGGGAAATGAAGAGCGTGAAAAGAAAGGCTCTGGAGAAGAAGTTAGCATCGCGTAAGTTTATAGGTCGCGGAAGAGAGGGAAAAAATGGGAGTCGGCATTTTAAGGGAGAAAAGGTCAGGATGTTTAGAGGATGGAGGGGGAAATAAGAGAGGATTTATTTATGCCCGAGTCGCTCTAGAGGCAAGTTAACTCATTGAGTCTGAGGATGAAACGGCGAATTTTGCGGAGGAGGAAATGAGTTAAGAAGTAGATAATTTTTTTCGCGGGAAAAAACGACCCTGTGCTGCGTTAGAGTGTGAGCTGGCGAATAAAATGTTGAGAAAAGGGCGGAGAGCTTTAGTCAAGGCAGGTGAACGAGGCATGAGAAGAAATGATAAGAGGCAACGTCAGGGAGCGATGAGAAAGAAGCGGCGTGAATGGAGGTAAAGCGAGCGAATAGTACACCTGTTTAACCTCAAAGGTGAGCGCCATAGGATGGAGCTGTTCACAGGGAAAAGATTGCAAATTTGCAAAAAGACTACGGAATGAAAGACTGACTCAGCGAGATTAAACACTTTGCCTCTATGGCCTCGTTGCTAAAAACATGAAACTTCTTTCTGATAGAAATCGTCGGAAGGTGCTTCGGCGGAATTAAAAGCATTGGGAAGTAAGTGGAAAACAGTGTCTAGGAGGGATGAGTCTAGAATTCTGTAAACTAAGGAACAGGAATACATTTGGAAAAATACGCTGTCATACTTTTGGAGAAAGATATAAATACATCCTCTCGTTTTATCGACGGTGAATTGTTTGACATTCACTTGGTAAACATCTCATTCACTCATTTCTTCGACCATAAAATTTTCTCTGATTTAATATCATAAAATTAATCTTGGATAAATTTTGTGGAATATCCTTGGTTTCCGTAATTAATTTTTTTTTCATTAATGTAAGTTTTTCAATTGCTTAAATTCTAAGACAGAACTACAGAGCGTATATATACAGAGCGAGGGTATTCAACCAACAGACGTAAAATCCTTATCCCGAAAATCTTAAAAAGGAGATATTTACTGAGATAAATTATATGAAGAAATAGTGTAGTATATTAGAACTGTTCTAGCTCTCATTAAACACATAGAGTGTTTAGTACACTATGGTAAATTATAAATACCACGGATAAAGCGTAACAACAACCTAAAAATTTAAGCATATGGTAGCATTGGATACTGTACGGCACAGAAATGCGCCACGATATATAGTTTACTGCTCAATTATAAAACGAGGTTTTTCCTCCCAGTGGTTTTTATACTCAAAGCGATATGAATTAACATCAGATCTATAACATTTCAGATGAGGATTAGAATTTTTAATATTCATCTAACTACTATTAAATATGAGCTCGTAAAACAGGAGTTTCTCTACATCTATTCAGTCAGGAGTTTCTTTACATCTATCCAGTCAGTGATGAGAAATTGTATCCATAAACTCCGCTTCAAATGACAAAGTTATTTCAAATAAGAGTGATCAAATATTAATGTCTCCCGTCATACAGATACTTTTTCATATAATTAATTTATAAAATTTCCAATAATAATTTTATGATGATCGTATACAAGGAGCTTCTCTAATTTAACGGTCGGTGAAAACACTGAATCAAAGACAGAGACTGAAAATATCAAATGCACAAACTTGAATAACTCAGTGTCGATTTCAAATGCATTTATTCATAATCTAAATAGGCATGGTAACTGAAGGTTTCGTTTAAATGAATTTGTGAACAAATTGGGAATATTCACCCGCTATCACGCGCGAGAATCAATTTATAAAATAAAATAAACCGGATAACATTAATATGTATAAAGTGGATGTTTAGATACGATCATTGGGGAAAGGAACATACCTAGAAAAACTAATTAATTGAATATATTTTTATAGCGTAGTCTGCCACTATGTATTACTTGCGGATATTTATGCCGTCAAATCATTCTGTTGCCGCTTAAGAGCATTGCTATCTTATTTTCATGGAACATTCAGCGGGAATTTGAAAATGAATACACTTATCGAAGGCAAAGGCTATCTCATTACTATACCAACGACCTAACCTCTGCGATTTACATATTACCATTGTCTCTTTTATTTGCCATCATTGTAGCACTCCTAACAGATCCTGCTGTTGTTTCAAATTACAGCGTTTGGAGTTAGTGAAAAGAAATTGGCTGATTTAATTCTATATTCAAAACATTCCACCTCATGGAGTTCTATATCTAAATGGAAAATACATTTTAATTGAAATGAAATTTAAATCACATGAATAGTTACACTTCCACAAAATTGGAATAGACACTGATCGACTGATGGTGTCCAAACCTGCAAAACCCATACTATCTAATTTACGGTATTACTGCGTTATCAGAAGGAAATTCATTTCCCACGCTTATTTCAGTTTCCTTAAATGTTGTTGAAATTAAATCGGGAATTTCAATGGGAAGGAAGGTTTGCTAAAAATTCTATGGTTTAATGTAGTCGGGAATTTTTGTACGAAAACACCTCTTTGTCATCAGGAATGAATATGTATCATGAATCATAAAGATTGCTGTCCAAAATTCTCGCCTGTCAGTCGTCAGCCTCGAAAATGAGACCGTAACAAAATCGTTAAACTCAAAAAACACTGGGGCCAAACCCTCTCCGGAGACTTATTCATAAACCGAAACTTCACGAATTAAAAAGATACCGCTCCGTGACTGCCAAGAGTGGAATATGATATGCACGTACATACAAGAGGAGAACGTGGCTCCGTGCATGTAAAAAGCGCCGGGGAACGACAAAAGACAAAAGCGGAGCACTTCCGCCGTAAAAAGAACGTCGAGGGGCGAGAAAGTAAAACGTCATCGGAGATCCAGCGGTGCCTCAGGTCACGCAAGGAGTTTGTTGACTTGTCGCTGAAAAGAACTGCCGGCGTGAAGAGATATGAAGAGGTGGAGGTTTTGGAGGAGGAAGCAAACGTTGAGAGAGATGGAAAGATTGTAGATGTGTAGATAAAGAGAGGTAGGGAGAATAACCTTTGGAGAAAGATGGAGGAATGAAACACATGACAATTTTCAGGGGTCGGAAGAATTAAAAGAGTGGAAAATTAGATGAAGATAATAGAATGTGAGCATAAAAAGATCATTCTGCCAGAATTATAATTATTTCATAGAAGGAAGATTCCTGAGAAAATGAGGGTATGCCTTTACTCGGCAATTCGTGGAAGAAGCGTTCTTTGAATAAACCACTTGCTTCAAGTGTTGGTGGTAAAGTGGGCAAGGAAAAAGTCTTACCTGGCAAAGTATTCAGCTCCTTCATAAAATGAAAATAAAAACATTTTCTATCAGAACAATATTTTCATCATTATATCCTTATTTTGACCGGTTTCAGGAAAGAAAGCCACAATCAGATGTATGAGATTTACGTATGCTCCTACTTCGTTATTTCTACAGCTGGTAATTAGTCTACCAAAAAAATCTCTGATAATTTTCGATTCTTTCGAAATATTTACTCTAATGAACCTCTGGACTCCCGGATAACGTGTTCGGCCTTGGTGAAAGTTGTTCCGGGTTAAATTCCCGGCGAAGGTCCATTCGTGCGAAATAACCACTGCTATGGAAGGAATTTCAACAGTACAACTACTACCTAGGAGTATTTTCCCTTCCATAGTCCCTTTTCTCTTGTGAACCGTTCCAGTTTATGAATTCTCGCTCACAAATCTACATACGCAAAACCATATGCGAAGATTTATACATTAACATTTCATAAATTCACAACATTTTCCAACAAATCCTTCTAGGATTAAAAAAATCTAACAATAACCGTCCCAGAAAAGTTTAGCTCTCTTCTGCACTGCAAGCAGCCGTAGCTGAGAAGTGATAAGATATGAACACTGAGCATTTAAGGACAAACTTAAAACAAATAATAGGTATTACTATGTAGACTCCTGCCTATATAGTAATAACTAATTAGGTTTGGCTAATACAAAGGAACTAATTAGTTTAAATACATTTTTTTGCGTATTTATATAATATTTTATGACATATTTCCACAAAATGCGGCCTGACCATACAGGTTTTGAAGATGTCGATTATTCCATTTAGTTCAGTAATGCAAATGCATTTACTGCAGAGCAAATTCATAATTTATTTATTCAAATTGTTGCAGAAAGATTCTGACTAAATTACTTCGTATTTACCACAAAATAATTATCTCGCGATCCGTCTCAAGCAGTAGAATGGCCACCATCAGACCTTATAATGACCGTTCTAGAAGTCGAAACCGATCATGATTTAAATATTTTGTGTAAAATACAATGCATTCGTGTATTATGGCGGAAAAACGGCTGTAGCATGAAGATGGAATTTGCGTAAAATATATACCAATGTCTCGGTCATCTTAGATGATTCCGCGAAGAATTCTTTCGTCGTCTTGCGGGAGATCCCCTGAAAAGAGCTGGAGACAAATTACAATCATCGTAGTTCGACAGAAAAATTTTGGCATTTATTTCCGTAAAGTGGAAGATCGGTTCTTTCGTTCCTTGTCAAACTACTCTCTCTTCCATTTCAGCGACGAGCTTAACGTTGGGTGAAGAGTGGAGTGAATTTCATCCCAGAAGAGACGAGTGTGACGAAGATGAACCGGGATGGGGGTCAAGTGTCGTGGCACGGTTCGAACACTGGCGGCGTTTATAAAAAAGGAAACAAAAGGCATTCGAAAGAGAATGGAGACTGGAGCGAGTGGGAAAAGTCGCGTTTCGCCCGTCACGGAAACAATGAAACGGCGATGATCCGAAAAACTGTGATGAGGGATTGTTTTCCTTCCGTTGCAGTGACGTGTGGCTCGCGGGAGAGCTATGTAGAATTTCGCGTGACAAAAGAAGGCAGAAATGTCTCCCCAAAAAAGCTATCGCTGCCCGAGAGGAATTGCATCGGTTGCGGAGAGTAATAAAGTTTTATTCGTGTCATTTGCCGTGCAGTTGGATTTATTTCCTCGGATTATGGGCACATTTTCTATCGAATTTTTATGCATGCAAAGGTCGCGGTAGTTTTGATGATTTCATCAATAGCAATGGCATTTTCTGTACTTGAAATCTTCATGTGGTCCCAGCATCGGTACCGCACATTGGAATATTTGAAATTTTTTTAAGAATCTGGAATCAAAAGACCCTTTCGAACAAAAAACTTGTTTCGGAATTTCCTGTGGAACCATCATAATATCACATTTACCAAGTCTTTGATTGCTTAATAAGAGATCTTTTAAATAAATTAGAACTTCAAAAAATTAGATAAAAATTTACCAAACTGATTCAGGTTTATCCTGGAATTGGCAGAACACAACTCAGTGGTAGACACATAATTTTGCGATGTATCTGATAAAACCTTGGGTTGATCAAGTAACGACGTAGCAACGATTCCTTGCTTTAGAATTCGTATTCTGTTCAATAAAACTGATTCTGAAGAAATGGCAAGGTAAGTTGTTGAGGAAAGATTGATTGCTGAAGAATGTAAATGAAGGTAGGGGATGAGAAATATAAGGGGGCGAATCGAAGACGAGTTGTTGTAGGTGTGTTATACAAGGAGTGGATTGTTATTCAAAGAGAGGGGCGTTAAATAAGGAGTGTTAAAGCACATGACTATACCGAGAGGTGGAAAACTCATTTCTGAAAGTCAAGTCTAGACAATGATTCAGCGTTATTGCCAACTTTAATACTATATTAGCAAGCAAACTGCTGCATTGAGCATTATTTTGATAATCAATAAGATTTGTAAAAAGTACAATTGTAGCAAAAACTCCAAATGAAATATTATATCACATAGAATTCATTTGGTATAATGAGACGCATCCAGAATTCTGTCGACAGAAATTTCCAATTTAACTGATTTAGTCTGAGCGCAGCAAACGCCCAAAGAGATTATTAAGTATTGAACAGATTTTAGCAAAACTTTATTAAACAATTTAGTTCACAATAAAAATTGGTGGAAAACGAAAAATGGTAACTAGATCTTAAAGTGAATGCTATGTCGTTAATTCCTTCGAAAGGAAAAAATTGCGTCAGAATCACCCGTGCAAAATTACTGGAATGAATATAGATGTAATCGACTTGATTGATCAATCGATAATTGAATATCTCGGAATCACTTACAAATTTACAAAATTAAACTGGGGCTCACACATCCGAAAAATCTGCGAAATAAAAGCAACTAAAAAGCTCGTTTTTATAAGGCTCATCGAAGGTAGATGCAATGAAAATGTTAGAGAGCAATGTTATTTCACCTTAGTCAGACCCCATCTGAAATATGCAGCGATTATATGGGAATCTGTGGGTGAAAGGTATACTCGCAAACTCGAGAAAGTGCAGCGCAAGGCGATACGATTTGTTATGAAGTGCTGAGATAGAAAAGCAAGCGTTACGCAAATGCTCTTAGACGGATGTTGGAGGTCCTCGAAAGAAAGTAAATTAGAAGCTAGGCTGCGATTACTTGATAAATTCAGAGAAAGTGCATTTAGGGAAGGCGTAATAGGTATTTTGCGACCCTGTGCTACTTTGCCCGGTCCGACATTGAGCATAAAATAAGAGAAATAGATGCGAAGACTAGTCGTTTTAGGGACTCGTTCTTTCCGCGAACGATAAGCGACAACAATAAGCTAAAGAGGTAACTCGGAAGCTCGGTGTCTACACCCCGTGCAACGAAATGCGGCTTGCACGGTTTTATTTATATATTAAATATACTCATCATAATATAAACTCATTTGAGTTGGAAATAATTCCAACTCAAATGAGTTTGTAATTCCTCCATTAAAATCGACTCAGTTCTCTCTTCCAAATCAAACGTCAGCGAGTGATCGCCCGAGACATCAAACTTTAGACTCCTGAGGGAAAATTGCCGTCTTTCGCCTCTCGAATAAATTTCACAATTTCCTAGGAGACAGCCTTGCGTAAATAATGTAATGCAACCGCAATCACCATCTCTTTCTCCGCTGGCTCCATTTCCTCCGAAGTCTCAATTCCAAAACGTATCCAAACCGAGAAATTCCAACTCCCTCTATGAAAACGGCATGTCGATCGCGGCGTTCGCGATCTTCTCAGCCGCTTTGCCTGATTCTGGAAAGGATATTCCCTTTGGAAATGGAGGGAATCCCTCAAACGCCAGGCGGTGGGTAAACAGGAGGAGAGAGGGAGGAAAGAATCCTAGTGGAAAGGGGCGCCGCGGGTAGTTATTACCGGGAGGGCTGAGGTAGGGAAGAAGGTCGCGTTCCACGAGTATTCCGATGGTATTCGATTTCGACCCCGAGTAGGGGTTCAGCAGGTCCTAGCCTCCGGCGAAAGGCCTCCGCTATCTGCTAGGCTCACTCCACGTTTCAGAGAAAAGGCATTAAGAACGGACTTATCTCTCGCGACATCCAGAGACGAGGAAACGAAGAGATGTACCTTTATGCGATTTTAGAGGCGCTTCTTTTCCGAGAGAAATCGGAAAATGAGGGGTAAAAAGAGGGAAGATTTGATGATCGAAAAATTCTCCTCTTAAAAGGAGATGAGCGTCTTGAAGAAATTAGTTTTGAATTTGAGGAGAATGAAAATTCCGTTTTCGGAAAGTTTGATCTCATTAAAATCTTCGATACGGTTAACGGAAACAAACGGAATCGTTTCAATCAGCATTTTTCATAAAATAATGATCATTGCCTACAATAGCACAAATTAAAGTTTGATTTGCGTGATTGCAAATAATTGACTACAGAATATAATCTATATTCTAATCGGATTAACATTTGGACAACATCTACATCTTTTAATTTACATAGTACACGGCTACCTAAAATTGAGTATCGAAATATAACATTCTCCAAATTAAAAGGCTCTGTAACTCTGATGGTTATTGTATTGGTATTGGTATGGTATTTATAGAAAAACTTCAAATCTTTCTTCCAGAATAAGACTTACTTTTCTCTTTCTTTATCTTTAATCATTGTTACTTAATTTGCTCTTAATAATAGATTCCTAACTGGGTATGTAATGTTTTAAGAAAAGATTGTATTTTTATATTTGAAGACAATCACGAATTTGATATACACGTATTTGCTCTTCCTATAAACTATAATTTAACAATTTTAACTACTGTCTCATGAAGTAAGGTACACTTATAAACCAAGTAATAAAACGACCGAAAAAGGAGCAAAACTCCAAACTTCGTTATTTAAACTAGTTCTTTGACGCAGGGCTTAATTTTCAGCAACTATTGTATTTTAAGTGTTTTAATTTACCACAAAAATACTGGGTATATTTTCGTGAGATTTCAAAGCCTTTAATTTCCGCAGGCGCAATCTACATAAACTCTTAGAATACCGCAGGACCCTTTTGGCTAACCTTTCTACAAGGTTATGACCCAAATAAACTCAGATTCATTGCTTACATCGCGAAAATCGCATTCCCAAGCCCCATTTCGGAGATATTTTTATCTTTTGATTGCACGAAGATTTTCAAATGTTACTCTTTAGAATATCTCCTTTTTCTGCTTAAGGCGTAAGCGGTAATAAGTTTCGGCAGAGTAACCCTTTCACGATTGGTAGGTAAATTATAAAATTTCATCAAAGGACTTAATTAGGATTGAAGGAGAGGAAACAGAAGAATCGAATATTAGCGTAGACCTTTCCAACAATGCTGAATAGTGGGAAACTCATCGCTGAATTTCATGTTAATTTTATTCGGTAATTTATGACGTAATATCTAGAAACAAAAGATAAGTAATGTTATCGATGCGGAAAGATCAAGTACTAAAGAACTTAGCTCTTTCCGTGCGCTAAAAATGGACGCTTCTTTTATAGTAACCTATTAAGGTTAAACTTCCTCTCGAAAGCAAGATGGAATCCTTCTAACGCGCTGATACCACGCTTACACAAGGACACTTAACCTTTTGTAACGTAATAAAAACCAAGTCACACCAACAGCATAAAAATTAAATCGATACACAGCATTCAGTTCATGCAAGTTTGAGGGAAAAGTGCAATGAAGTGATGATTGCTCACCGCAAAAATATATTATCAAGTTTAGTAGATTTTCTTCATGAATTCCTCCTTCATTACAGTGCTTCATCTTGTGCTATGTAATTTTATGGACTATTCTCAAAACTCATTAACTGCGCTACCAGTTCGTTATTACGTCCTCATTTTAATCCAAATTACTTTCTATGTATGCAAAGCGTTCTGAAGTTCCTCGTTTCTCCGTGTTCTTCCATGTGCTTCTCTTTTAATTACCCTTTAATTTTCTATTTAATTTTCAGTACTCTCCCTCTGACATTTTCTTATGCCTCCTCTTTTGAAATACGTTTTACTTTCTTCTCTAAAACTGGAATTCACCGATATTGACAATAAATGACAGGAATTCAATCTCTATCTTTCCCGATTAGATTTATAATTTCTTAATTAAAACCTAGCAAAAACGCTAATACTAGTTTAAGTTAATTTCTGAATATGGTCTAGTAATATAAATTTAGCAAAATTAACAAGTAAATTTAGGCATACAATAATTACAGAGAATTCTGGATTAAAACAGTGGAGTTTCCTCATTAAAATAACGCTTTCCGAACGCTAACTGAAACTCATTTTGCTCATTATGAGCATCTACAAAGTTGCCTCGAAGATTTTTTTTTCTTTATTTTATGTTATAAAATTGGCGAAAATAATTAGCAATTAAGTTGTTTTTACTGCGACGAGAATTTGATATCGAAGTTAATTATGGAAGATAGAATTATATTTTGTAATTTATTTAGAGTTAGGATAAGAAATTTTTTGGAAAAATAACGAGAAATGCAAAACAACTTCGAAAGCATATTAAATCATTCAGTGTCAGAAAATATTTGACGGTGCTCACCAATACATAAGTAAGTAGTGCGATTCGATTCCTGGTGAGGATTCAAAATGCATCTTGCAGGGTATTAATGTAGATGTGGGTGTAGAAGCTGAAGCGCGAAATTACTTCAATTGACGAAAAACTTTTAAAAAACTAAGGCTACTAAATGATTGAGATCAATGCATTTCCTGTAAATGAATGTATAGATTCATTTGACAATCCTAGATATCAGGGTTAGATGTAAGAAATGACAAACTAGTCTCAACCTCGCCCTGAAACAGAGTCGTTTTGTTATTATGCTTATCATTTTATTCATATTTTTATTAACTGTATATTTTCATGTTGTGAGCTATGAAACACATTTGAGCACGGGGACTTGAGTTCACAAATAATATATTTTTCAGTAGTCTTATTTTGTTCCTTCTACTTAATAACAATAATAATTTATCTAATAAGCGTGTGTAATTAAATTGGAGAAGATATGTGAGAATGATTCTAGCTCACAACATAATTCCTATGTATATTTTAGAAGTTACTTTACGTCAACTATCACTATGCTTCAATTAATAGGTTGATTCATTTATCCCGCATTGATTTAGTTCTAAGAAGGAATCGGTTTTAGTTCCTTTCCATTACCACTTATCTCACCATTAATAATTGGACACTACAGAACTTCTGTATCAGAGTTAGCCTTTTAACTGTACTCATTCTACACGTTTTCAAGGTAGAATAAAACATAGAATAAGATAATACATGCATAAAAGGCTCATAAATCTCCAAAAACTGATTTTACTGTGGAAATTTAGATATATTTCACAAAAAGAGTCTCTAAATTTAATCATTCGGATTAGTTTTTAAGGGGTAACAGGTACCTCAACAATACTCATATTGAACTTTAAATTTGATTGCATTTTTAAGAGGGATATATTTATTTTTTGTCGAAAATTCAAACTTAGGAGAAGCCATGATATTTCCCTTTAACTCCCAAAACTTTTATTTTTTATCGTTTATTTTTTCACGAGATCAAATTCCTGTCTTAATTTTAGCCCTGCCCCAAATATACTTGCTCTACAATGACATAACGTTTGGAAATTCATGTTTGCTTTGTAAATTATATTTTATTCGGTTAGAATACAGAAGAAAAATATAAACGCAGTTTATTGATCACTCAAAGATAAAGAATTTGAATCCTGGACGAAAAATTCAATTATTTTTCCAGCACTTCACCGTAATGGTAATCTCAATGGAGCGTTTCTTCTCACCGAGAACGAGAATGCCCCCATGAAGGAATTTAATGAAACAGCTCAGCTGAAGTTTGAGGGTGGGAGGGTAAAATGATACGGGACGGTTTCCTCTCTGGCTTAATGACTTTTAAATAACCGTGAGGGAGAAATTAAAAGCCGAACCTTACTTGCGACATCTCCGTTGCCATCAATACAACCATTACTGGGCAGTCCACCCATTTCCGAAGCCGCAAGACATTTCCGAGAACGAAACTTCGTAGTTTTAAGGCCACATAACTATTCCATACACGTACCTTCACTTCCAAAACCTGTGCACAGCTTTTGCTCTCGGGGAAACTTTTTTTCCTTCCCATTCGACCCCCCTCGTTCCTTCTACGACCTCTTCTTAGTTGGTGGTGTCTTCGGAGGGCATTATGCTCATTAAGAAACCCCTTCCAATCCCCTTCTCTTTTGCCTCGCCCTCGCCATTACTTTTCCTTACCCATTCAAATAAATCCATTTCTTACGCGCTCTCTGTCCATTACGTTAATGTCCCTCAACTCATTTTTGTTATTTGTTACATACTCCAGTTGTTATGTTTTTGCATCAAAGGTTGGTTACTTCGGCTGTCATAGGTGTAATATTTGATGTTTTTGATTCGTTTATTTTAGGTTAAGCAATAGGTAAAGAACAAAAATTTTGTAGATTTGGATTTAGTACATTTTATCTTTTCCTATTTTCACCCATCTATCTATTCACAGAACTAATGGCTTTCCACCTTCTTAAAATTGATTTTAGCTTGAGTAAAACCATTTAAAATTAACATAGCTTGATTTCCATTATTTTTCCACATCTAACAATATCTCCCCGTTGATATTTATTTACTTTTCCACGTCTCACAATTTCATTCCGTTGACTCAATGCAGAATATTTAAACTTAATTCACTTTATTAAAAAAACGTACCGTAGAGCAGAGGTGCACCCCTACAATACGCCACTGGTGGCTTGCGAGCAATGAATCTAAAATATCTAAACTCATCACTGCTATGTGCTATTTAGTACCACGTTAAACTCATTCCGGCCGCATTATATTGAGTGATTATATTACGAATCCTGCTTCTGTTTTTTCGCAGTTCCTTGAATATTCTGGCAAAGAAGTTTAAAACAAAATGGAAAGTTTAAACATGAAATCAAATTACAAATGGAACAATGGAAAAATAACACGGTTGTGATAAGACATTAGAGTTCGAAAAAGGCTCAAGAAAGCCGTTGTGTGCGAGCAAACTAGTCTTGAAAAATTCCAAACAGCAGAAATTAGGGTTCTCAGTAGTCGCGCTTTGCAAGTATTGTTCTCAATACGTATTTCGGCAACTACGTTACCATCTTTGGGGGAGAAGAATAACTGGCGCCACTGAAAGCCTTCAATCGAGGAGTTTTTTCCCACATCCTATGCTTTTATTTACTTTTTATTGTGCTTCATTTTAATAATTTTTAATTTTTGTAATTCTATAACTATACCATATGTGACTTCAGAGGATAGGTGAAAGAGAGCCGAATAGAGTTTCATAATAATAATTACATTTTGCTCTTATACAATTTTTCATATCTATTTTGATATATACTAAAAATTTACATTTGCAGTTCAAAATCTAGAGTTATCACTCCAAAGTGTTAAAAAATTCGATTAGAACCATTAGGCTTCATTTTCAACAGTTTTCATCTGTAAATTAGGTGGTTGAAGTTAAATATTTAGAACCCCTTTATAAAATATTTGTAAGCAAATATTTACAGATGGCGTATTTTCTCGAATGAACTCAGTTTCTGAGCTGAGAATTCTCATTTTATGGAAGTAAAATCTTAAATTATACATTTCGTTTGTACTGAAATACGAATTTTCCTTTTATATCCCTGATAATGGATTCACAGACTATAAATAAACGTTTGAAGCCGATCTTTGTAGAGATACCATAAGTAATTCAACTTATTTAAAAACTATATTTTCACAGAAAATATTTATAACAGGCACCCTGTTCGCCAGATGGGTAATGCGCTCGCCTTAAGTAAAAGCAGTTCCGGGCTCGTTTCCTGGAAGGGGCCCCCATTTAAAAGGTACGTAATGATCTCAACTGTCGAAATACATGAAAGAAGAAGTTCCTAGTACGTACTAAAAATATACGCCGAAATATTAATTTATTTCCTCTGACATGATGGAAAGATTAGGGCTACGTAAAAGATTCCGCTTTGTTACCTTATCAACTTAATTTCCCTCTATTCAGCTCCCTCTTCCATTCCTTGCTCCTCCTTCCACTACTCTATTTCCTTTGATTGCTTCTCTATCTCTTCTCGTGGCGCACCATCTTCTCCTTTTACTTCAAAATGGGCCACAGAGATAGAATTTACATTGGGCCGCCTTTTATGGGCGCAAAGGAAAAAATAGGGCAGTTCCATTCCGTTATGATCGACTTTCCGAGAATTAAAGAAATTAAAAATCGTTTGCCTCAAGCGGAAAGGACTCGTTCTCGTCTTCTCTTTATCTTTAAATATAGGCTAAAATTAAGGTTGTGGAAACAAAAGAGTTTAAGAATAAAAGCAGAAATGCTATGAGAAAGCGATAGAGATCAACGTATTCAGAAAAAAGGAAACAGAATTATTAAAAAACGACGAACCTTTTCAAACCCACGCTTTAAAGAAAATTGCTAGGCTTACTACGATCGCTTTTGTATCTCCCCTCAAAAGAAATCTTAATTAAAAAAGTCAATCCAAACGGAGGCCCTTTTATTGTTAAAATGCCTTTCCCGGTCTAATCACTTCGATATACAGTTGTATTTCTGAGAAGAGAGAAATATTACAAAATAAGGAAATGAGAGAAATTGCTCGGAATTAATTTGGGAAAGCAAGACGGAGCCTAAACGTATCAATTATCTTATAAAAATTCAAACTTGTGTACAAGGCTGATAAAGAAAACATATTATTTTTAAAATTATCCGTTTGAAAAGATATTTATTTGACAGAATGACTAACTTTTCCCCAAAATAAAAAAAGTGTGTCGATATCATCAATAAATCGCATATAATTTCCCTGGCGAAAATAATCTATGCAAAACCATGTTTCATTGTTGTTAGTTTTGTCACCGAAACAAATATTGAGCGAATTATTTACATTTCTAAGTTTAGGTTGTTTTAAGTTAAAAATGTAAAACAAAATCATAGTTCGTTAGCTCGATATGAAATAGGTAGTAATATTTTAAATATTCTTTTAAGGTTTTTGCTGAATTGTGTTGTTTCCAGTTGTAACGTTTGTTATTTAGATAAAAAGTTATTAGCCATATTTCTTTAAAGGGGTGATTCTCATCGTAATTAAAACTAATTATATTTTTATACACTAAATTTCTGAGCTATTCACATAGAATCTGTCTTAGTTTTAATAACAATTTTCCTAATAAAACTACCGCTGAAAGAAAGAAATGGAGGTATTTTGACAGTAAAGTTTTCTAAATGATGTCAGAATAACTCAGATGCGATACATAATAGACTCGCTTTCGGTTACTTATCGGATTTTTTTTCGCAGTAGGATTGATTAAGTCAAGTGTGATGGCCGTGAACAACCAGGATCTACTTATCTCCATGTACTGTTAACTAACGTTGGAATGGCATCCGGTGTCGCTGCCGCCATCTCCCGCTCATTTCCTGCACATATTCTATATTCCTTGCCTTTTCTTCACATACTGGCTACGGCTCATAGCGTCTAGGGGCGTTTTTGACCCACTTTAAAAGCAAATTCCTTCCTTCTCGGAAGAGGATGACGTCATGGCTAATTTAAGGGAGTCTCAAAGCGTCTTAATGTTGGAGGCCATCAAAGTGGAAGGTATTAAAAGTATGCTCATCGATTTAGACCTTACTCGTCGCTCTTTAGGATTTTCCCTCATTGAAGATACCCGTGCGAAATGTCATGAGGAGTACGAACGGTTGGTATTAGATAAGAGCGGGTAAGGGAAGGCTGAATTAGTTATTTACCTCTGGCGACAAACTAGGTCGTAAATATATGAAAATACTTCGGAAAGCCACTTCTAAGGAATATACGAAAAATATTTTTGGTTTCAAAAAGGACTAGATGTCGGTTGAAGGTCAAGATCTTTTGAGGCTGTTTTCCGCTAGCTTTACTGACATTAAAATATTACTTACTCTACTTCTTAATTGTAAATGCATCCTTTTATTTTGCATTATACCTCCTTAAGTTCTCCCACCCTGATGGGATCTCCCTGACGAATAATCTATGCGAATCATATTAACAGATAACTTTCCGTTAAGATGCAATTAATGATAAAAATGAGAAAAGAATTACGATAAAAAGTTTCCTTTACTACTTAATTGAGCATACATCCCTTTATTTTGCACTAGTCCGGTTAAAGCTTTTTTTTTAAACATTTCGTCTTCAGTATTTCAAGTCCTTTGATCTCAGTCAAAATTAACTTAAATCAGATGGATCCATATGGAACATTTTTACCAATGAGCTTTGCGCTATAATATAATTTACGATGAATAAAGTGAAAAAAACTAATTTATTACTATAGCATACCCATATCTAGATATATAATACATCTGCCCCTACTGCACGTCTCTGGTCAGGATCATTATGTAAATAGATGAACATTAATCTTTACTATTAATGTAGCTTATTATACAACCAAGTTAATGTTGTATCATTCTTTACTATCACCGAATAATGCTGGCGCGCTTGAAAAATAATTTCAACAAATTCATTAATTTAAACGTTTTATTTGCGATGAGTTCTGAATATGGGATGCATAAATACATTTATCTCGATAGAGTCAGGCCTTTGAAAGAGGGCACACGTTTAAAAGACGTGATGGGAAAAGGGAATGGGAACGGATTAAAGGATGCATGTGAAAACACTCAAAATTGACAATATTTCGCGTGGAAATACTGCAAGGGATGAGGGAGAAATGGTCTTATCTGTAGAATCTGAAAAGTGTGGTCTCGATTGAAAGCCGACCTATTTGGCATCCAACCAACTGTCCGCAAATTGAGCGCCTTCTCTGAGATTAAACTTTTAGCTTTCATGCCACGAAGCCATAGTGCACGTCTTATATTGGAGGAGCGGTAATTCCAAGCGATTGAGGCGATACAAATATATCAATCTCGGCGATTATCTTTGGCTTATCAGTGAAATTGTTGGTGGTGGGAAGGCTTTAGCAGTTGTCGGCGATTAAGGTGAAGCTGTGTTCTTGTCCTGACATCACCGTGATGATCAGAAAAATGCAAACGAGGATAATAATCAGCATTTCATTTAACGAAATGTGAAATCTCATTCTGTCAGATTGGGAGAGATTGAAAGAGAGTTTGACTTCTAGCAGATGTGATTGATGCGTATAAATAATAAAAGGGATATTAAGCTATTCCTAATGCAAAAGTGTGCGAAGAATCATCATCATTAACAAACACGGGTAAACGTCAACAATGAAAGGGAATAATGCTTATGAAAGATTATGTGAAGACTATTTTATTTTGAAATCTTTTATATCTTATTGCTGATCATACATAGATCTATTGCGAATTAAGAAATATTACAGAGTAGAAATTCCGTGTAATAACTTCATGAAGTATGACAAAACATTAATTTAGACTTTTTATTCCGACTAAAATCATTTATACACTCTATTTAAACAAAATTAAATGAACGAAAATGACTAAATCTTTTAAATCAAATGTGATAAATCTAAGTCGATAACATCCTCGACGCGGATAACCCATTCTCGACATACTCGACACCCATTCCAATTGCGTATAATGCTTTTCTTGTTTTGCTTACATTTTATTACATTAAGCTGAAAATAAAAATGCATAAAGTATTAAAAGAAATGAATCGATAACTTAAAAATTACTCCTAGAGATGTTATAGCTATTGCTTATTGAGGAAGCTCATCTAAGGCGTTTACGTCAGCATTATGAAGAATTCTGTGCTTCCAGTCAGTAGAGATATGACACAAGCAGGAGTAAAACAGTTATCAGTTGATCTTATGTGACTGTGACGATAACAATAACTTTATTGGGTAACTTTTGGCCTTAAGAGGCCACTCATACGATTATCCTGCTTAAAGTTACACTTCTACATGATACATGATACGTACCTCGGTATTGCTAGCCTATAACGGTAACCATAACGCCAAGGGGGCTTGGCCAAAGACTTGTCGCAGTGGCTTCACCAAAAACTCAGTGACATTGACTCGATGGTGTTCAGGAACGTATTAGATTATTAATAGGAAGCAGTTTATATCAATCGCAAAAATTACGCTACAAAAAGGCCAACTGTAAGAATCCCAATGATATTTTACGTCCTGAATAAAATCGAGAACTAAATATATTCCAAAAGAATGTGTAAACGTTCAAAAAGTCCTCAAAATAAATAATTGAATCGCGGAAATCAGTAAACAGAGTTGATAAAATCCCCACCAGACGTCGGACAACCCAGCTTGAATAAAAAAGAAATCTCAGCACCTCCATCTGATTACTCTGGATTGAATGGCCATTTATCCACCTCTCCAGCGGATAGATTGCTGCTGTTGCAAATGGAACAGATAGTATTCACTGCAGCGGAGGAAATGAACTCCGGTTTGTATTGAATAGGAAATTGTGTCAAATATCGATCAGGTAAAAATATCCATCAAGAGGGATAATTTTTCGGTCTTTTTCTCCGTAGCCTATCAAACGCCCTATTCACTCTGGGAATTGATGAATTTTTTATCCTTAGTCGGGAGAGGCGCGGGATGAATTGGAAGTGCAGTTCTGAAATAAAGGAAGGGGGAACGGAAGAGGAGGGAAGAGGGAGTGTTTACAGAAAGACACGACGCAAAGGTACGCACACATTCGCAGAGAAGGAAAAGAAGGGAAGGGAATCGGGATTCTTCGACGCGATTCACATCGAAGAGAAATTGGATTTCACTGGCGTAATTTTCGCGGCGGCAACAACAAATGAACTTCAACGCTCGCGTCTCTTTTTCCTTACTTACTGATTTCCCGAATTCTTCTCATTCACCCGCCGCCGACGCTTTCAAAGAGCGCTGCGATGTCTTATCTTTCATTTTGGCGAAGAACGAAAAAAATGCAGGGGAATGGGAGGAGGAGAGCGGCAAATCCTGAGCGGACTCAAAAGACGCTCAACAAGGGCCTTATTTATGGTGGCCAGGAATAAAAAATATAGGTATGCAGAGGAACGGTGAATTTTGAATTCATGCGATAGAAAGTTCTTACGCGTTGCATTTCCCGGGCCTATGGAATAAATAGACGCTGGAGATATGGCCGGAGAGGAAAGTTGTATTTTGGAGTTTCGCCATAAAAGTTCGGGTCGGATTGGACCGATGGAATTGCATGTCATTTCTCGTGTATACGATGATTGCATTTTGATGTATAAAAAAGAGGCGGACTTGTGCAAGTTTTATCTGTGGAGCAGACAGAGCTATACAAACTTTTGCCAAAATAAGCTATCAGAATCAGTCGTTTTTCCGTTTATGAACATTAAACGAGGTGGTTCTATTAGGGATTAATGCTAATATTAAATCGAATATAAACTTAGTTTATGCTATATTATGTTAAATCTGTGTTTACGAAATGCAAGGGAAAGCTTATTAATTAAAGGTTATTTAAGATACTCTTACAGAGCCTAAACGGTGAAGCAGTCCAGGTTTCCATCTTGGTGGGAACCCCATCTTCCTGGTACGGGTTTGTGGCAAGAAGGCAATCCGGAAATAAATATTTTCCCAAATTTACGACAAATGTATCACTACATTTATCTTCATGGCTAACCTTTACCATCAACCGATCCATAATTTACGGGAATAATACGGTTGAAAATTAAGATAAAAAATATTTTTCAGGGTTTAAGTCCGTATTGCGAAAGAAGATGCAAATACGAATTAAAGTAAGTGTAGCATCAGGGGTTTTGAATCCTAAATAGCAATTTATATTGCACATTGTAAGCACAAACGATCAATCTTGATATAATGAAAGAAAAATGCCAAGGTAAATTCCAAACTAACTTTATTGTACATCTGTTTAATCGCCGTGCGACATCACCACTGTTGATTTAGAGGTTTAAGAAGACTCCGTAAGCCATTTGTCGGCAGATGGAACTCGTGCTTGGAGAACAGAACGGGAAGTTCCGGGTTGCGCTGATGTGCATCTGATGATGTACCAGTTATAATGACGGATGATGAAACCAGTAGTATATTAAAGTTAATGTGGAATTCACCTTATGATTGTTATTTCAGTTATCACGAGGGAAAACTACGCCTGAGGAAGTATCTTTCAGATCAGTTGAGTTTGCACAATCACGTATAAAAACTCCATAGACCTTTCTCAAAAGGATGTGTCTTGTTAATCGCTTCATATTTTCTGTAGAGGAGTACAAGATTGAATAATTTTATTGGAACGATTCATTTGTAAAAATTTGGGAGCCGTTCAAGGACTGTGATGATTGTAAACGTAAATTTAAAGGATTAAAGAAGAGAAATTTCACAATCAAAATCAGATTATTCTGGCTTTTACAGATTACAGTAATAAGATTACTATTCGACCTAGCTTGCCGATTAATTAATAGTATGCTAGCCCACTAACGCCAATATTCCGGGCTCGAACTAGACCCAGCTAGCCGCGTTAATCTGGCTAGAGCAATGATGGTTTTGCTCGTCCGTTGTTGTTGCTGTCCTTCGTATTACTGTCCAAACAGTAGACCTTTTTGAGGATGTATGCAATGAATAAATAACCAGAATCATATCGGAAATTCATGGAAATTCTCTCAGCTGTGAACTCAGCCTCGTAGAAAAATTCACTTATTCAATCCCAATATTCTGTTCCGTCATTCTATTTAACCTATATTATTTTGGTATTCCAAGGATAAAATCAAAACATTTGCTTATTCCATGAAATTTGAAATCGTAGAGTTGAACACTGTGAATTTAAAACTTCTCATGAGTGAGGGGAAACAACATTAACTGTGGTGGGAATCTCGTGGGCCATTGATTATGTGAGTAAAGTAGTGCCCAGCAGGGATACACAGCAACTTTGTATTAAAGTAGAACATTTACTTCCACATCTGCGGGCATACTGTAGGCTTTAGCTTTCCTAATTAAATAAATTCATCCTATTGATTCACCTTTACCCCTACTCGTGATTTTTCACTCCCATTGTCATACGAGTAAAACAAATTCTAAATTGTTGTCATTTAATTAGCCACTGCATTCACGCTTATTACATTCCATCATTGATAGGATGTACCCAATAACTAAATACTTCATGAAATATTCATGCTTAACTGTAAACGCTAAGTAAACATGAATATTCACTAAATTTCCATTTTATATGCTTTTGAATTTTGTGAAATGATGTATTCACAACAATAATAAATCATCGGCAGTAAAATTAAAAACTGTGCTCATACAGAATATTTTTTGTTATGACTTTTTGAATTCATTCCAGAATGAGTTATGATAATGAAATATACAAAGAAATAGTGAAGCGAAAAAAACTGATTTAATTAGTTTAGAAATAAAAATTATATCGCAGTTAATTTATAAATATATTCCCTTATGATTTTTATTGGTTGCACCCTATTTTTGTTAATCTCCCTTTCAAAAGAGAAAGTGATTTTCTTGCTCTAGTTAAATTAGAAATAATGTGGCCATTATTTATGGCGGTGGAACCAGTATCACTAGAGAAATATTCTTGGTAATTTTGCATAAATAAAAATGATTTACATTTTCTAATAATAACCAGTATGTAAATTTCTTGAGACTACTGGATGGTATAAGAGTTTTTCTCAAAGAGCCAAAATACTGAGAAATTTTCACTTGCAAAAAGAGCACAAACTTTTTGAAAATACACTCACGACCGGTTTCAACGCGGAAAAACGCAAATGTAATTTTATTCATACACATAAATGTAATCGAATTCCACTCAATAACGCCTACCACTATTGATTTTATTCCACTGCTGACGCTCCGAAAATGACAGGCATACGAAATTTTAGGCTTCCGGATAGCCAAATGGGCTGCGCGTTCGCCCCGGTACTCCACCGGGAAAACCCGGAACCGTTGGAAGTGGTTCCGGGTTTGGTTCCCGAATCACGCTTTCGTTTGGGAGCCCAAACGAAAGAGTGATTTGACCTCAGTTGTCGAAGCACTTTTAACAGTACCACTACGAAAATTCTTTCATAAGGACATCTGCGAACGATTTTATATTTAATTTATTAGAATTAGTTAAGACTGCAGAACTAATATGTAAATTGTTTGATAAAAGGTTCACAATCCGTACCTTTTACGGGGAAAACATAATCTAGGGTGTTCTTTAGAGAAAAATTTTACTATGATCAATTGTGTGTGGTCGTATTAGCAACGATCTTGAGAAAATTAAGGATACCATAAACTCCCATTGCCCACGTAAGAAAAACTTTTTTGGAATGCTGAACAAAAATAAAAATCGTCTGCCTTGCTCTTTGGCCATTATTGATTATTCCGTCCAATTTCGGTAGAAGAAACACAATACTCTCCCGAAGGCAACGCATAACGTGTCATCTTTTTGATCCCATTGCTGATTCAATCCTTGAGCAATCTTTACACTCTTTTCTCTTGGGTCAAAAGGTCATTCACTTGGTATCCTCCCAGAATCAATACGGATGGTTTGCCCACTCCACAAAAAAGGAGAAAGATCCTAGATTGAGAGAAGCAAGCAGTGAGAGTTTTTTCACTCGCTTGTGGGAAGGGATTTACTACGGGGTATGCAAAGAAAGAAAAGATATATAGATAGCCGAGAGGGATTTGGCGTAGAAGTAGTGGGTCGGAAGAGACGCTGGGATGGGATATATATAGGATTGATGCTGGCAATAAGTGGAGAGGGGTGGTTGGCATTACTAGAAAGGGGAATGATGCAGGGAATCCTAGAGGAAAAAGTCTGGAAAAATAGGAGATACATAAGACACGGACGTGTCTTCGGGAATGAGGGTTTAAGGGAACTAAATTCCTGATCGTATCTCCTTTTGCCACTACCTCTTTACTTGCTCGTTGAATCACAATATTTGAAGTTATCAGAAGGAGTTAACAACTTGAAAGGCAAGATATGGGGCTGGAGATGTAAAAACCGGATGAAATTCCGACGCATATTCTGATTCCATGGATAGAGAGGTGGAGTGGAAATTTGTGGAAATAGCCTAGTAAGATATCCAACCTGATGAAATTTCGTCCGTCAAATTCAAATAAACTATTATATGTGAAGGGTATCCAGAAAATAGCGTTACATAACCAGGATCTACGATACTACGGAAAATCCGAGACAATCGGGACATAATCGGAAATTAAACGGGACATATGCAGGACAACGTTCATATTCAGTTAGGGGTATTTAATACTTGTAATGTGCCTCTTACTCCCGTTTCTCCGTTAATGCAAACAACTTTCCTCGTGCAACTTTAAATAATTATTATTTTTCCTTTATGGAATTCATGAAATATTTACATCTTAAATATTTCAAATTTAATCGTCCCTTTCGAACGGTGTACGTGCTGAGAGAGGAAATATTTTGATCCCAATCACTTCCACATTTATAGCCAATTCCTCCGGTGAAGTTTTAGCAGCATTGTAAAGAATGTGGACTTGACGATTAACTCCTCTGATTTCTGGGTTTAGCAATTTCTTCAATTTCTAGGGCGTAATATTTTCGCCTTTCCTGTTAAATCCACCAAAGCTTATGCAATTATCGATACTCACTTTCCTCCGGAAACTTCATATTCTCTCAAAGAATTCAGAATGTAATTGGCAATCGACTCCCTGTATGAAAGTTTAGTTAGGCAAGCTATCAACAGAAATAAGTTTTACCTGTATTGTATTTTCTTCCTTGAATGAATCAGTGATGACTACACTTTTTCGTAGCAATGGGTGCAAGTATCTACTGAAACTTCGAAACAATCGCTTTCATTTTAATCCGCTAAAACTCCGTTGATGGAGTTAGGTGCCAGGGAGTTTTTAATTAGTGATACCGTCTTCATTCGCGCGGAAGAAAAACTTTCTATCATAAGTGAATCATGAAATATGAAACCCACCAGACTTGATATGCAATCATCACAAACATACGGTTACAGGACCTGCGGCTGACTAATCTAACGTTAGCGTAGTAAGTCTTTATTCTTTTTGTATGCTGCTCGGAGCTTCCAGCAGTATGCAACATTTCCTACATATGATTACAGAGAAATCGTTTTACATGATTATGTTTGGACTAGTGAAACTCATTTATATTGAAAATAGATCTCGCTACCGCTTATATCACGTTTATCGACAAAAACGCAGTTCAGTGATAAAATATACCTCAGTAGATTAATCGAAATTGAAAATAATTCTATAGCGCGTTCCGGTTTTACTAGTCCTTTCAATGAAAATTTTCTAATGTCTTTCAGCGAAAATATTCTAATGCTAGGTATGCCTTCAACATAGCTAAAATAACATAACATAAATTCGAATATTCTAACCACAGTTTTATCTTTTTATACTGTCTAGAATAACAAGAATGTAATATCGTGGAAAATTAAAAAAACAAGTGAGACATTTGGACCTCCGAAAATGTTTCCCGGGACATTGCGAGAGTTGATAAAAATCCGCAAATTGGGGAAAATGGGGACGTCTGGACCTAATTATGCGCGATTTCTCTCTCCGTGCTGTATTTGTTTTTAATCCAAGAAAAATTCCTTAATACATGTGTTATCGATCCCGAAATAATTATTTAAAAATTAAGAAAGACGAATTTATCCATGGAGATACTTATTGGCCATCCATAGAGTAATTATTTTATCAATAATGGAATTTTCCCGTAGGTATCATATGGTAATTTATATCTTGATAACCGGTGTTTGTGTAAATAGTATTTTTCGTTCACAGAATGACGGTTGATTTTCTCAATGCTTTACCAATGTTAACAATATTTTGGGGCTAATACTTGTTTTTATTTGATATTTTCCACCTTACATGTCTAATCTTCAAATTAAATATGTTTAATTATAACTAAAATATCAAGTATTGCACAGTTTATGTTTGAAAATTTAATTAAAGAAGCTATGAATGTTAATTTTTCGAGAATAATTCTCTTAACTTGTTTTGTTCAATTTCATATTCTATTTTAAGTTATGACTCCCGGTCATTGATTAATGATCTGAAATTACCGTCTGTCAGTAGAAATTCCTTAACGTTAAGCAGCATACCAACATTTATACTCACCTCATTAATTATATCCTAGAAATCCTTTTTTTTGTTATAGGGCGGAGGCAACTTTCTTCAGAGATCTGGAACGAGAAAACAATCACTTACAGGATATTTACATAGAAAAACATTACGGATGGTTTTATAAAGGACATTCATTCGCCCTTATCCTAATTCTCCATCGCATTTTAGAACGGCAGTTGCCCTCAAAAACGAATCTTAAGCACCATAAAGATTCAAACAAAGATCGATAGTTAATCCCAGATTAGAAGGATAGTATACATGAAAATCAGCGAAAGTAAACCTTGTACATGATTTAACATTAAAGCCATTTCGGAAACTTTAGCTTTGTTTATTTGGGATTGGAGCAGCTGTAGGAGCTGATCAGGATTTGGTATAATTGTTATGATAACGGCCAGCTCAGTCTCTGCGATTTATAAACAGTAAGTAGACACTAATTGGATCTAGCGTGGCGTTTCTTCATTGTGATCCCGCTCCGGTCTTCCTCTCAGAATGAGATCGGTGAATACTTAAAATGGAAGCCATCGACGCCTTAAGTAACAATTCCAGCTGCTCCAACGTCATTTATTGGATTATAGAGAGGGCGTCATTATTGATGTCCATTGAGAAGGAAAGAGGCCTGGGTTTGAATGAAAATACGCCGTTAATGAAAACTAAAGTAGAACAAGTACCCTGTAAGCTTAATTAAAACTGCGAGAAATCTTTCAAATTCCAGCAGATTTTTGTCAACATTCTAGAAAACATAGCTATTTAATGTTCATATTATATGTATTAGTTTATATTTGCAGTTAAAAAACTGTTTAGTATTTCTCTTGTACTTATGTTTGCCAGTTTGTTGAGATTTTTGATTTTGTATTTTAGATTTAAGTTAATTTTAGTCAATTATTTGTAGTTATTAATGTAACATTATTAGTTATACCATGTAATATCTCCAGAGGTTAGGTGGAAGAAATGCCATTAGCCTAACCTCGTCGTAAGAGTAAATAGAGTACTTTGTAAAAGTTGTCTTCTGCGGATTGAATACCTTATTTTTTAAATTTTACCCAATTAAAGATTCCACTGATGAACATTTATTAAGACATACGATAATATTACTTCAGATGCTGACAACTCACGACTAAATGTAACGGCTAATTTCTTTCCGATTGTTTCCTTTGCTTTAAGCGGAGTTTGACATCGTAACGAGTATTTCAACGTTAACATTTTTTTTAAATGATTAAGTTTATTATGATTATCGTTCGGCAACACTAGTTCAAAGGCCTGGAAGTGGCGTTGTAAGCGTTAGATTAAAAATAATTTACATTACATTATCTACCAATACAATTAATTTAGGTATAATTACAAGAACTAGACTACCATCTGATTTTCACGAAAGAGTAAATCATGAATCCTTCAAAAAGTAATTTTAAGGTTGTAGAGAGTCGAATGGAAACTCAGTTTCCAATCATTTCCCATCAATAGATGTAGTTAACCCTTGTGTACGTAACCAACTTTACCCACATTGTAACGCATCCGGGCAACTACTTCCTATTTTTTCTTATTTTTAAATTTCAATCAATTGTATTCGTTTTCATGGAAAATTAATTTGATAAACAAACACCAGAACGAGTAAAATCCACAGAGTTGAGGCTAACTTTGTTGTGATCCATTATCAATGGAGGAATAAAATCAGTGGAAAAACTTTTCAGAGGAAACTATTTCACACTTTAATATCTTAGCAAAATCACAACATAAAAAATACTTCTACACACACGACATGTTTCAATGCTTAAGCACCATTTTCAAGTGGCAACTGAAGAAACAAAACTGAGCCTGCAAAGGAAAGGGTGGGGGGAAGCACTGAGAAGACAAAAGAAGTGAAAGGTCGGATTCATAGAAAAGTATTAACATGGTGGGCACTGGGAATCAGGTGACGGGTGAAGAGTGGAGGTTAAGAGGGGAGAGTAGGAAGGAAAAATATATTCGTTAGCAAGGGTTATATTTGGATTCAGGTTNAAATTTTGTTGGGCCTTTATCTTATAAAATTGCTAAACTTTTTCCCAAAAATCGCGTGCGTCCAGCTTTTTACAACAATTTCTGTCTTAAGAGCCTTCTTTGTAATGGGAAAGATGTTGTAGACCCGTATTTGAAGTCAGGAGTGTATCAACTTTCTTGTTCTTGTTGCAATTGTATATATATCGGTCAGAGTGGGAGAAATTTCAATTTAAGGGTTTCTGAGCATAAGAAATGCTTTCAAAATGGCTCTCATCAGTCCCATTTTGCGAAACATCTTCTTTCCGAGAATCATTCCTCAGATTTCATACCAAAAATCTTGCATGTAGAAAAGAAGGGGAGTCGCTTAAATATATTAGAGAAAATGGAAATAGTGCAAAATAACCTGAATCCAAATATAACCCTTGCTAACGAATATATTTTTCCTTCCTACTCTCCCCTCTTAACCTCCACTCTTCACCCGTCACCTGATTCCCAGTGCCCACCATGTTAATACTTTTCTATGAATCCGACCTTTCACTTCTTTTGTCTTCTGAGTGCTTCCCCCCACCCTTTCCTTTGCAGGCTCAGTTTTGTTTCTTCAGTTGCCACTTGAAAATGGTGCTTCAGCATTGAAACATGTCGTGTGTGTAGAAGTTTTATTCCACCAGAACGAGTGCTAGAAGTATTTCTAAATCACGTGATCTACTCTGATTCTTAAAAAAGTAGGTATTTTCGGGGTTTGCGCCAGGAAGAAACAGAATAGCTCTGCTTCTTTAAAACTCTATCCTTCGTTTGTCTCTATCGGTCGTTCTCCTACAAAGAAAGTCGGACGCTGGAACATCCTAAGCAGAATACCAATGTCGTTGTGTAAATAACTTTCGTTCTATGATTAAAAAAATGTATTTCCTCAGATTTCTTGAGCTATGATGGGGATGGTGTGCTATGGAGGTTGCATATGAGATGGCACCACCCCTTCGCACACGCGGGACAGATGCAACCTCACCATCATTGCCGACTTCCTGTAGGCCGGAACGGCGAAGTAGATAAGCAGCCAAAAAGCACATGGTTTCCATTCTTGGTTTTAGACTCAGAAATGAAAGAGAAAAAGTCTACTGGGAATCGAACCCGGGTCTCCCACTTTCCGGGTGGATGCTCTCACCACTAAGTTACCTCGACAGAGCGATCTCTCCTTCAATTTCTTGGCTATGATAGGAACTGTGTGTGCTAAGGGGGATCCATGATGGATCATCCGTTTAATTGTTTAGTTACATAGAGTTAGTAGTAATATTTTATTTACAGTAGTACTGAGTAAATTTTTTGAAATTTTGAAGAAAATATCGAGGGCTAAGTTGGGATACTACAAAAATCTATGTTTATGTTTAGTATTTCGTTGAAAATTCTAATTTCCCTACGTTATTTTACGAAATAGATGAGCGGTGTATAAATTGAATATTCTACGCAGAATACCGATTTCGTAGTGTCAATCACTTTCGTTCTGTGATTTAAAAAATGTATTTCTTCGACTTCTTGGGATACGTACACTTTCGGCTTTCATACAGGGTTTACGCAGTACATTCCTTTAGAGACTGCTAAATATGGCATCAAGATTTGGTGAATTTGCTGTAATACTGATAAATGCTAAAAATTGTTATCGACATAAATAATTGTTAAACGACATAATTTCAATGGGTGAAACACGTAATACGCACAAACTTAGGAGAACATTTATTAAAGTAGTGACGGATCTTTATGCCACATTCCCAAGAAGTGGTATATTTCCACTGACAACCAATTATTGACGTTTTTAATATTATTTTTTATATTATTTTGGGGAATCGTGAGAGATATTTTTCACTGTTTTGATTATACGAAGATAAAAATGTTTCTTCCAGGAATAAAAATAAAACCGTCATTCTGTAGTACGACGTAGCTGTAAATGATGATGATCGACAGAAGATCCTTGTTTTTAGAAACTTTAATAAATATAATCTAGCATTGGCATCATGGTCCAGATGGACAGTAGATAAACCACTAAACATTCCAATCTAATTTGGCCTCAAGTAATGCATTTCAGCATTATAGACATGGGCACATTCGCTTCCTGTAGAAACTACGAGTGTAACAAATCAATGAAATGGTACAGAAAAAGAGGAGGAATGCGGCATTAAATACACTTCTGAAATACTATAAGCCTGTATGTGATAAGGACGCAGTGAATTACGGCAAATGCCAAAAGTGTTACAAATAAATGTATTTTATTTATATAATGTTAATTCATTCCATTAAAATGTAACAATTATGCGCGTGAGTTAAACAAAATAATACCGAAATTCTAATCCAAATGAATTCAAATGTTTTTCTGTAGGTACCTGGTTGCGTGCTAAAGGGTTAAATTGAGCATTCATTGCTTGTAAATATTTTCGAAGAGTTTGTTGAAAATATTTCTGGTGTATTTTATACTTCCGCCTTTTCCCGGCGTTTTCGGATTCATTTTATTCGATCAAATATTTTACATTGTTTTTTTTCTAATATTAATAATAGCTAAAATCAGTATGTAAAAGTTTATTTTACCGTTTTCCAATAGATCAGTTTCAGCAATTTCAATTTCAACAATGGACGTATCAATGACGTTTGAAATAAATCAATTTCACGTCAGTATAATCGCAACTCTGAAGTAAAATATTAGAGGCCATACTGTATTCCTTCTTCAGAATTAGGGAAGTTTTAATTAAAAATGATGAATGAAATCAAATCATTCATCGATATACGTCAACAGGATAGTAATGTAGTTATCAAAGACCAATTTTTCTTAGCCTTTCTTCCGGATATTCCTCCCCTATCTCATCATCCTTCAATTGATTCCGTAATGCAGTATTTCCTAAAGAAGCACATCGGAGAGGCAAAGATAACCCGACCGGAAAAAGACGCTTAAGCCGTATTTTTCGCATAAACCGCTAGATAGTGCTGTAAATGGCTCCACCGCGTCATTTTCGTTATCGGCTCCCAGTGAAAGTTCTGCAGCGCGATTCAACGACTTTCTGCTTCTTGGGCTGATGTAGGAGAAAACGACTTGTCCTTGTCCTGCTATGTAGAAAAACAAAAAGCACTCTGGAATGTCGGCCGTGATATGTCCGGTTGGTTCCCTAATGGAATCAAGTAGTTAATCTCTGAACTTGTAACACGTTCAGATATAACGAGTAAAATCTAACAGTTTCAGCAACAACATTATATTTTAAATATAGCCTATATTAGGCAACTTACCTTATTTTGTACAACTTTTAACAACTTTATTTAGAAACAACGAAAATTTTTGGCGTGAAGGCGAGTCCATTAGACAAAATCAGTACTTTATATATGCGGAATTTTTCAAAATTTTATTTTTAGTTAGATAAACTTTGATAATGGCAATATAAATTATTTTTGCATAGAATTAACGTTATTAATAATAATTTCTGTTAAAATTTGATATATTTATAACAATTGATAATACCTGTAATGAAATTTTAATACCAGCACAACTCTCGAGTTTGCATTTCTTGGAGACTGATTTGTAATAAACGTATATTAAATTTTTGGCATAGAATATTAGTCTATTTTTGAAGAGCAATCTTCCTTTGAGCGTTTATTTAGCAGGATTCTTCTTTACAGAAACTTCCCTAGTGTTTAAAGGTAAACGTTATGTCGCCAGAAAAAGGCCCGCGACCCATTTAAACAGCAATTTTCGTCCATTATATCCTTTAAACGCCGATAAATAAATTATATCAACGCCTGCATTATCTGTGAACAAGAGAAGACCTCGGGATGGACCCGAAATAATAAAAAAATACTTCATCGATCCAGTTCCTACTTAAAGGGAAGCGAACGAATAAAGTGCTATTCTTATTTCCCTGATAGTTTTTCCCGCTATTTAAATCTGCGGTCGTTCAGTGAACACGCATACATTTACTTCATCCGCCCAAGTTTGCAGAGCTCCTCTTTTCTTCATCTTGGCGTAGAGAACGTCTCTCTATTTCGACTGCCGATGTGCCCCGCCCAACCTTTAGACAACTCTCTCCGCTCGCTCTCTTTCACCCGAAAATAATGATGGAATTACTGCGTATTTGGTAACTTCTCTTCGTGGAGATTTTAACTCTATAGATACTCCGTAATGTTAAAGAAAAAGTAGAGCGGGGGTTAGGGATTATGCATGCCAACGCAACGTCGAAACAAAAGGAAGCGAGGAGGAAACGCCTGATGACGAGGCATCTCGGTCGATGGGACAACGGAACTAGAGCCCGGAGTACGTAAGAGCTGTGGTAAAAAGAGTTATCCATATTGGTGGGCTTTAAAAAATACAAGGGGGAAGGCGTAAAATTTTTAATATTTTCATCGAAGGCGCGAAACACTTTGTCTGAAATCGCTGAAGTTATATAAGTATTTTTTTCGAAAGATGGAAGAAGCAATTACGAAAGCATTTCAAACTAGAGAAAAAGCTTTTCGTGGAAGGAGCTTGGATGAAAGAGAAACCAGAATTGGCATAAAGTTGTGGTGAGTGAATGGAGTCCACCGATTGGGGGAGTCTTTGCGAAGGTCTCTTAATAGTTAGTTGCTCTCGTAGTGTATAGTCCAACATAATTTAGTTGAAGACCATTGAAACAAATAAAGAAACAGTATATTTTGCAGTGTTTTATTCATTTCAGTTTAACAACCTTGGTAGCTCCATCAGGCAACAGAGAAAAATATAGCTCTTGTAGTTCCTGAAACCGATCGAAATAATAAGATATAAGAAACAGAAAATGGATGTATCCATTTTCTGTTTCTTATATCTTATATCAGCGAAGCAATTAGAAATTAAGGAGTCTAAATCTTTTATTATAAATAATATTTTAGTACTGAGGTATCTTCGCAATATTTTTTTAATTTTCCTAGTGATTGATGTGCGTTCATACCTTTCATGGCTAATAAAACTTACTCACGTTGTAAAACTTAAGAAAGGACACATTTTGATTAAAAAATGATAAAAGTTTTACTATCCTTGCTTACTTTTGGAAACCTGAGTTATTTCGCGCTTAACTTTTTCCCGCTCCAAAGTCATACCACTGAAATCTTACATAGAAAAGGCAATACTATATAACCGCATTGATGTTAGGAGTGACTATTTCAAGAATTTATCCTGATGAGAGAGAAAGAAAAAAATCTTAGGTAACATTTAAGCGAATTATCATCTTGGAGCACTTAATTTAACGCCCCGTGTGCTGACTCACCCCGTTTACTGACAAATTATATAATTCTGTTTTCACCTCTTTCAAAATCTCTTCCTTCTTTAGTAGTATTTCAGAGTCCTTTATATCGAACTAAATTTTGAACTTGGCCAAGTAAGGAGTCTACTTTTCCATTTACCTTATATTTTAGCCTCTTTGTTTTCTCATTTCTATAATGCAAATTTCAAAGTAAAGTAATTAGATAAAATCGTAAGTTAATTTCAGAGCTCTTGGACAAGAATGCTTTCATCGCCCCAAACTCTTTTCCGTAGTCGAACGGTTCGATTATAAAATTACTTTTCTTCGATTGAAAGGTGTAGACTACTTCCGAATTTTCAATGGAGCCTACTTTTCATTTATTCATATGAGGTAATAATCTCATCGGCGATCACTTTCAACGAATATTGTATAAAATATTTTGGTAGGGAATTAGCTTCAAATTTCGTAAGAGAATATTATGTACTATCTATTTTGAATTTCAAAAGAATCGGAGACATTTTCGTAATAATTGAGGGGATACATGAGCCTGTATTTTAATATGTTTCATAACCGTGAATATTCGTGTGACTCTCCACACTTGCTCAAAAAAAAACAATTTATAGCCGGGGAATGAAAGAGACCAAAGACATCTTTCCGACACTGCCATTCGGGGGCATAAAATTGTGTTTGCAAATTTACTAGAATTTAACTCGAAGAAATATCTGTTTGTGTGTCATATATATTTGATATTCTCTCTCTCTCTCTCTCTCTCTCAAGTCGTAAATTCCATATTTTTTTTACCTTTGACCGAATCTCTCGCCATCTGCATAGCAACGATCAGAAGATTCTTTTCCTTCCTCTTCTTTGTGTCCGCTCTTTTTTCATCGCCCCTTCTGTGCCTTTAGAGCCACAGATGCATACATATCCTGACTTCTCCGAGGACTTTACATTTCCACAGACTCTATTTCCTTCGCTTCTATCATTATTCGGCACTCTTACTAGTAGGGAGATCCCGCTTTCAGCGTCATCATTTCCGATCCTACGAAATTTTGCACACGTTTCAGCATATCTCAGCAAATGAAGCGTGAGATAAGATAAATATTGGAATTTAGGTTGCGTATACTGATGGCGTTTTACTATTAAAGACGGTGAGCGGGCGGAGAGTTTCTCTTTAAAGGAGATATTATGAAGAAATAAGCTAATTCATAGTTAATTTTTGGCTAGTTTCCCTATCTAAGAATTCGATAAGTAAATTAAATAAGCGTTTATTTACTTTGCCATTTCTTAGAATATTACATAACTTTGTCAAGTAAACCTAGAGTNTTATATATATATGTAAGTACAGTGTCTTCGTACATACAATTAGCAGGCACGAATTAAAGTGATTTACTTTCAAGATTCATCCAATTTCGTCAGTGACTTGTTTGAGGTCTCAGTCGTGGAGCAAGCACTTGCTAAGCAAGATATTGCATGAATGAAGGAATATCTGCTTACATGTCAAAGCGATCCAGACATGATATAGGAAGACGGAGAGGTGCCTGGAGCATCTCTCCGTCTACAACAAAATCAACGAAAGCAACGAGCAACAAAAGGTAGGTTACGTATCGAGAGAAAAGGAGGCGTGACTGCTACTTTGTGAATCGAAGTGGAATGCAGACGAGGGTCAAGGGGGCAGATCCTGAGAGCAAAGGTCAACTGAATTAGGGGAGATCTTTTATATCTCAGAGGCCCTCTGCCCTTTTTCCCACCTGGCGCCACAATGGGGGACGGTCCAAATCTGAAATCCCCGCTGGGCCCGTTTCACCCTCGGGTAAGGAGCGTTGAGTTCCGATATCACAGGAAAACCTCGTCACCAATATTCGAAATGAAGCGGATTCTGTTTCTTTAGGTCCCTCGTTTTGTTCCCGATTGTGTCACATTACCTCTGATGAGGATTTAGAACTCTGCTCATTGAAGTGAAAGAATGAGAGAAACGAAGGGATAAACTTCATCAAATTATTACTTAACACATGTTTTGTATTTCTTTATGTTAAACACAAAGGATACGACATTAAAAACCACTATATCTACGTTAAATTGAATGCTACGATCGCAGGGCCAAAGTTGAAATAATGTATTCCGAATACGAGTATAATGAAGGGAACGATTTTTTCATCGAAATATTACTTCTCTCTCAGTAGCCATTGAAGACGGTAAAAATTGGCACTCGCCAAATTTTTACCTGCAGATGTCCTCGAAAGTCTGATTTATTATATCGGTCAATTTATATTTCCTCAACACTCTTTTATCAGTATACATGTGCACGCTGATACACAGAGTGTATCAGCGTGCACAAATTTCTTTTCTAACCAATTTCTTAATCTTTCAATTAGTTTGTAATGAAAACCGATGATTTTGGGATGAAAAGAGAGTGTGGAAAAAATAGAGGAGAAAGGGTGCGAATTGCTTTATATTAGTGGAAAATCGAACGGATTCAAAAATAATGTAAATAGTTCGATCAAATGTCCATAGCACGCAAACATTATTTTAAAAATTAATTTTTCTGAGATGGAAGCGTTACAATTGCGTTATACGGGGTAACTTGGCCATTTTCCCTAGATTATGCGGAGAAAATTAAGCAAAAAAAGGGCGCCAATAATCCTGGATAAAATATGGCGCGAATGCACTCGTAAAACAAATGACGACATTGGAGAATTTCAGTAATTCTGTATTAATGCCAAACACAAGAGGGAAGGAGGTAGAAACAGAGAAAGAGAGGTCACTCTTTTTTTTCTCCTGAAAGAGTTTTCCCATCATTATTTGGTTGTCTTCTCTTATCTCCATTGGAAACACTCCCTTTAGGGCTCTCCCACACAGTTTTATGACTGCTGGTAACTATGTGGTACATATGTACCAAGTGGCACATACGTACGCAAAGTTAATCAAAGAACCTTATCGATAGCGGTGTTTTAGTATTTACTATCTATTCCAATTTTTCTAACTTATCATAATCACAATGGAAATAGACTGCTAGAATTTTAATTTAACCTTGCATTGAGAATGGTGTTAGTTAAATCTTACGCCGTGCCCTTTATTTTATGAGGATTGGCGAAATGAATGGTATAGATTGATATAGTTTGCAGTGAAAAATTTATAGTTGCGTATTAATGTGGTTAAGTATTAGAGTGAAGAAAGTTATGACTGAAATACCCTTTCTTTTTCTTCAGCACATCACCATTCACTTGCAGTTAGAATATCTTACAAGTTCATGACTTGTTCGAAAGTTACTCGGAAGTTATTCGACAAATGAAAAAGCTGATTTTTATCAAGCCCTGTTCTTGGATATTTATGTTCTTATTTAATAAATCTTGTGGAAAATACAAAGTTTTCTTGCTTATTCATATGGATTTCCACAAAGTTACGCCTTTCCATATCGATTTTAACTCTTAGTTCATGGTCGTCTTTCTAAACTCACTCGAACTTAAACGTTCAATGACACATCTTAGTGGGTATATCTAAAGAATTCGTTTACCTTCCATTTTCAAAAAAACCTTAATAGGTGCATAATGCCATAATTTAAACTCATTAATCCAAAGGGTAACACTCCTCACTAAATTCCATGCGAATCCCATCTTCTTTTTTCCCCGAAACTGGAAGGAAAGACAGATTTAGCGAAGAGAATGGGATTAACGCTTGCTTGCGAAACTCCCGCCCACCGAATCCATCTTTTCCTTCGGCGAGCTCCGCAAGAGCTTAAAGATGAGATTTACTGTCGTCCAAACTGCGGAAAATAGAGATAGTTTCAAGGAATCGTTCTGAAAAATTTATAATCGTCGGGAAGAAGGGAAAAGGGGGCCGTTGGTAGCGCCGGTGCATACGCCCTAGTCAGACAATGGGATGTAGTAGGAAGAATGATTCTGCAGTTACCACGGGGATATATTGAGGTTATAAGGAGAGGGGATCACAAAGAGCGGGAGGGAGGGAAAGAAATCGGGGGTATTCGAAGAGGCGAGGCGTCGCACTGGAACTGAGATACCCGCTGAAGCCGCAGAGCCGAAAATTACCGTATATTTTTATGGCGTGAGAACAGCGAATTTAGTTTTAGAACGCTTCTCCGCCGAACTCCGCCAAATCCGTTCCATTCTTTCGACCTTGCAGAAACAACCATAGATTCCCACTCCGCCATTCCTTTCAAAACCTCTCCATTTGTCTCAACCCGCGTTCATCCTTTGCTTGTTCTCCTTCAAAATATCGTGAATGCGACGCGAGTTCTCTCGGTTACATTTAGCGGCTATGAGTTTCGGTCTAAAACCGTCGCGGAGTGAGGTTTTGTTTTTCGACGCTTGGGAAGAATGTTTTTAGTTCGATTTGCCCGCAGATTTCAGAGGTGGATAACCCTGATGCAAGTTACGTTCCTTTCATAATGTTGAATTATCCGTATTTCTGGAATTCGTCGAGTTCCGGGTTCTAAAGCTTTTCAGGAATCTGCAGCTACAATACCAGTTTATTAAAAGCATTCCGAAAAATTTCCATAGTTTTTTCCCAGCAAAAAAAAATCTACGGATAACGGGGAGAATAGTTACCGTATTCGGCGACTGGATGGAATTAAGCTATCCGTAGAAACTGTTGCCATTTATTTATTTTGTAAAATGATATTTCCTGTTAGTCTGGCGTCATGTTTTCAAAAATGCTCCACATTTCATAATTTATTTCTTATTAGGCTTCATAGACGGGTTCATAGTTTTAGCACTTGGTTACTCTAAGTTATACAAAAATGTATTCAACTTCCTTTTCCGAATCTTTTTACGTAATGTTTTTAAAATTAATCTTTCCATTGTGCTAAACTATCGTCAATGAAGATATTAAATAAACAGAAAGTATCCTTGGTAAATGGCCCTTTTGATGATATCTTAAGAAGTCTGACGGATAGGAGATTTTAGTTTTGAAGTTCAAATCCCAATATAAAGGTCGATTTTAAACAAACGCTTTGATAATATATGAATAATCGGATTTAAAAGGAAGGAAGGATTGAGGTAAAGGTGTTAAATTTTGCACATTGAAGTTGTGCGGCTAAATCCCAAAAATAATTAATCGGATTTATCTATTTCTAACTGTGCTTCTTAAATAATAACTGATATTTTTGCTCCTGAAAAGAAACTATTTCCCTGATGAGACTCAACAAGACAAAATTGTGGCATAAACGGTTAATTATTGCTGGACATAATAATATTAAATTTCTAATAAACATGAAAGTTGTGAAATTAGAAATTGCTTTCTTAGTACAATAAAAATATTGACTACGTCCTCAGAAAAATCGCCAAAACTAATTACTTAATTCCATTCTTATTTATATTACTTTTTCGAAAATGTCAGGCTGGTCCTATTGAAAAAATGAAAAAGGTGAGATCATAGGTTTCCGGCTCTTGAGATGATGCTAATAAGAACATAAGATTAGGGTAAAAATAATGAGGCTTCTTTATTCAGGCGCACGGCTGAATAGATTTTGCAGATTATAACTGGACAGAAATCTTTATAGACCAAAAAATCTGTTTCCAACCGTACCAAGCAAAATTAAAATAAATAGTATTTCCATTTAAAATTATATATGCTAAAATAACTATGATCATAGATTTTATTTCAACATAATTACACCGACATGACATTTTATAAAATTCGATGATTCGATGACCTAATATCTCCAGAATAATTGTATTTCTATTGTTAAATCCAAAAAAAAATATGGAATTTCAGGATCGCTATGACAAAGAAACTGTTGCGTTTAAGGTTCTAAATCTCCTTCCTTTCTAAATTTCCTTCCAGTGAGTAATATGTTAATCTAATCTTCGGTAATATTTCAAGAATTTTGAATGGTAAATTACAAACAGCTAAATGTGACATGACCCATTTATATTTACGTAATGATTATTTATTGTTAGCAAGAAAAGTTTCGTTTGTAATTTAAGGTTCGATAATTAGTACCGCTTGAAAATGTGATTCAGTAGCACGCGAACTTTCCTTTAAAGCTCTAACATAGGAATTAAAAGTTTTATCTCCCAAGTGAATGCAGAGAAAAACTTTAGATTGGTGTTCCGCAGTAATATGTCCCACATCCTTAGGATTAGTGAATTTTTAAAAGAATTGATTTTGTCTTGCAGTGTATTTAGAATGAAACTAGTCCAAAGATTCATTAGAGGTTTAGAAACACTCCAAGAGCCATTATGCAGGCAGTCCGCGCCTTTCCTTCTACGGCCGGAAGAGGAAACAAGGGAAAGGAAACGGATTAACCGACCTTCTAGAAATCACAAAATGCACATTTCAATAGTAATGCTATTATCTTCAGATGCCGATGGATTCTAAAAAATATTCTTAAGTACTCATTCCCCTTGTTTCATCATTAGGTGCCAGACATTCGGTGTATCAAGTGTGCATAACGGCTCTTGGAGTGCTTTTATACCTCTAATTCATTAACAGCCGTGTTCCATTTTTTCCTTACGACGAGATTCGTTATCTCTTTTCCTTTGATTCAAATATTAAGGTTTACTTCAGTAAAATATGTTGTCTTTCTCTTGCTCAGAAACTGAGGATTTAATCTCTTTTCCCATTTTGTTAAAATATCCAAGAGTATTTTAGGCGTATTTCAAGAAGACGAAGAAGTACTAGAAAAGCATATGTGTGCCCCCAAGTCAGATTTAGGTTAACTAATGGTGTTCTCCTTGCTTCCAAATTTGAGCTCCTGAGTCAAAAATAATTTTTTGTGAGTTTTCTGAGCTCACGAAAACATCCGTAAATTTCAATAAGTGGGTCCTTACTAAAAACTGCATGGTAATGAAGTAAAGCGCATATCCAGAGAGTTTAAGATGTTGAAAACGTACCAAGTCTGCGGTTAGCGTCTACTACTATATGGCCGTAGTAACTGTTGTGACGAATAGATCACATTTTTCGAAGAATGGAAATATGTACTCGCAATTTAGTTTGAGTTGATTTTCACTGCCTCTCTTTCGAATACTATTCACTTGAATCATACAGGGAAAAGGCCACTCATTTGCGAAATATTATCAAAAATAACAAAACAAGAAGTAAAAACATGAAAGGATCATCATCATCGTTTAAGTAAATAAGGATCTCAAAACGTAATGTTAAAAAGTATATAGAAGTAGATTATAGTATTTTAGATATTTTAATGGTTTGGGGTTTTCTCAGTAGAATTAATAAACAGGTAGCATCAACTTTAGCTTCAAATGAATTATTAATTACATTCTGAGCCAAATAACATAAATGAGAATATGAGATTGGCAACAATTAACGTTATAGTGAAACTTCAGTACTTATAATCAAAAAAACTCATACGTAAAGCTAATACGGCAGTAAAATCAAAGAGTACCTTAAAACTAGGTCTGAATGGATTTCATGTGCTTTTAAAACACTGAAAGAGTTAATAGCGTCAAGACCTTTTTGAAAGTCAGCTTTTCAATCATCGAAATCTCCGTTTTTCCATCAATTCTTACGCAGATTTTTTCCCGTTTCCCCATTTTTTCTTTAGTCCCGGTTCGGGACTAAAGAAAAAATGACCGGAACCATGCATTAAAACGGTTGAAACGGATGGTACGATAAGCCTATGCAGAAAGGTTTCACTTGCTAAATTAGATTTTTAGAATTTATTTCCCTCGGATTTGGATTCGAAGAATTCGTCTCAAACGTTAAAATATTGGGAAGAAAGTCCTACACATTCACTTTTGTTTTTGTCTTTACTATTTGAAGTGAAAGGTGTTTTGAATATTTTCTGTAGCATAAAATAATAGTAACTTTTTATAGGGTATACTGTAAGCAATAACCCGAGAAAGAAGTTTCTAAATTAATTTATGGTCTTATAACTTATACTATTCCGGAACGCCATGCTGATGTAAGAATTTAACACGTTTGGAGCTGAGGAGAAACTCCCAAAGGGAACACATCCGCACAGCCATACATTTCTCTCGCAGCCTACCCACGTCCAAAGGAGGTGAATAAACCCCGATCCGGGGAAAGGCTACTCTTGGGAAAAGGCATCATGGAGTCGCACGGCTTAACGTTCCTACCGACTGACGGGGGGAGCTGTATTGTATATCCCTGTAGAAAAACGCGAATGGGTTCCACTACACACCAGCAACACAGATACAATCTCGACTCTACGACGCTGTGAACGGAGCATTTCCTTTCTGGTGTTACGGTTAACGTTGAGCAGAACACCCCATTTTCTCTAAATTTACTAATATGTGAGCCTACTATCATCCGTTGAGTGCTATTTACTGCTTCCTATGTTCATATTTCGCTTTTTCTTATACTTTTCACATTGTACTGTGTTATGTTAAAGCTACCAAATCGCTTGTCCGATAAATATCGGGAATGTGGAAGGAAATTATATATCTCCACAGTGAATTCGACATTCTAAAAGATTATATTCTGTTTCATAGAATTGTAAGCTACTTTTCGTTCCCTGTATGCCAACCTCGGTGGCGAAGTTATTAGTGTGTCAGTCAAGCAATGCCGGGGTCCCGAGTTCAAATCCTGGTTAGAGCTAGGTTGTTTGTGAACGTGATTTGTAAGAGTGGTCTCTTAATAGTAAAATTCGCCTAATAGAATCGTCATTTATATTATTATCATTATTAAAGAACTGACAAAATGAAAACAAGACGTTTACCCGTAGTAATATCATTATTAAATTATTGACAAAGAAGCCGTTTTTTTTAGAATTATTGTTTAAATTACTGAAATATGACTAAAATTATCGACATCAAGGCTTGTTAAATCTTCAACTTTGTTACCATTAGCAACTAAAATGAGAAGAAATGAGGATTACCAGGAAAGAGGCAGTTTGACGTTACTTTCTCATTTATACAGAAAGCTGTCAGAGGAAAAGGTCGGTGCAAGAGCAGCTCAAGGAATATATAAATAAAAAAATCTTGAAAGCATTCGACCAGGAGTGACCATGATGAATTCAATTTTTATGCTTTCATGACTGTTTCAGTAACATCCGTATTATCGTAATCACAGATTCTGACAGTAAAAGTCAATAAAGGATATATTTCTCTCTAACTCTACTTGCGATTTTGATTCTGATTTCTTAATCATTCAGATGTAATAGTTACGTTTGCCTTGGGTCTCTAAGATAAAATCACAAAGTTAGCATTGATAAAGCAATAAGCGCGTATATACAAGTATGTTAATACTTACATTTTACACGTATGCATTCAGCCAACATTAATATTGCACTATATCTTTGAATAAAGTGTGAAAATAGTTTTGCGATTATTATGAAGATCGACACGTAATAATTTTATTTGGTAAGGATATTAGGTAAATGAACAATAAATATTTTTCTAAAGGTTTAATTCTTGCAATTTTCTAGTATGGTAAACCACTTACATTTCTAGTTTTGAGTTCATATTTCAGTGCGCACGGTAGGCGTTATATTTTCCAAATACCACAACTGTATTCATCTCAATGAGGTAATGCATTTCCTCGATAAAATTTCCTTCATTTACTCCTTCCGTTTGAAATAAGTTCAAGAGCTGAGTACTAGGAGTGCTCTCTCCTTGGGAAATCGTGCTAGCGAATCAAGGACAAGCACTGCGGCTTTCGTAATCGTTTTGGTGTAAAACTGGATGAAACCGCATGTATATGTACTTCGACTCTCACGAACTGTGTTGAACGAATGCGAAAGCGTCGAGTCTGATTGTCGATGGGAAAGAGGAAAAAGCAGAATGAATACTCTTCAGTATAATTCTTAATAATGAACCGCACGTTTCTGAATTATCGAAAGAGGAAAATGGTACATATATCAATCACAGGGTACACACGTATACACCGATTTCCAAAGATTCTTGCAGCCTTATCACTAAGTTTTGATGATGTTTTTCGACGCAATGCTTTCGGAAGGAATAAAGCGAGACCGAGTTTCAGATTTCTGGTGCCATTCATGATTATCAGAAAAAGTATTTCTTATCAAATAACTCTGAATTTAACAAAGTAAATTGGAGCTTTCTAAAACACAAATCTCTGGGAGGTATACGGATATCATAGTGAAGCAATCATTTAATTAATTTGTTAAACTAACCTCTAAAGCGTAGTAAAAATTATGGTTCTTTACCCTCCTGAGATCAGGATTTTGCTTATCCATATTCGTACTTACCAAATGACACAAATTTATCGATAGTTTTGGAAGTAGTCGAGGCTAATTTGGCGTAATTTTGTATTTTCCAATACAATAATGGAGATAATCCAACTTTCAATACTTATGATTAAAATTGCAATTAAATGCAAGATGAACTTTAAGTAGATGGAGATATATATATAT
>KZ308342.1:2161-12435 GCA_000376725.2 Ladona fulva | reverse complement strand
ATATATATATATATATTGAGACTTATTATTTGACATTCACTAAGCATTGATCTGAAATACAACCAAAATGAATGAGTATGAGAGTATGGATTTTGCAATAAAATCATCCGTCAATCAGGGAGATAAGTGAGACGTTATTATTTTGAGATGAGAAAAGGTATCTTTTACTGAATTACTGAATCTTTGACCTAGATTGAGCCCTGGAGAAGATGGAACTAAGGAAAACACGTAAATGATCCCTCTCCGTTTAGGGCGATCAATTTTTCTCTTCCTGAAATTCCCATGGGAAATTACTCTCAATTAGGCAAAAAATGTGATTTGTAGGAATGAAAGACTTCCGGAATTAATTGCGGACGTCTTATGAAGGAATTATACGTAAAATATGGCAGAGACAAGAAAGAGGTTTTTTTTCGCACTCCAACAAGTGCCAAGTAGTCCACCGCCAACTTCTTACATCCCATTACGGAATCGTATGAAGGAGGAAGGAATTTTACGAGAACGATCCGAAGGAGCCATTGGTACAGTTTACGTGAGAGAAACTTCGCAATAAAAGTTCTGCAGAAAAATGTCGTTTCCCGAGGATTTCTCGATTATTTTGAGATATGCACAATGAATGTCATTTGGGCGTGTTCAAATCAGTTATGAAATAGTAGGAAATGTCTTACCGCGCATTAGAATAAGTTCAACGAGACCATTAGCCATTGTATTTCTTCCTAAAATCAAGCTTGGGCCATTATAGAACCTTAGAAAACTGGAAAATGTTTTGTGTTTTTTTTTTTTTGAACAAGACATCTGTTGGCGGTCACGGAGGAGATTTCATATCAGAAGGACGTGTTTAGTGTTCAATCATTATCATCATTCCCATTTATACGACAGAAACTTAAAGAAAACATTCCGGTAGTTGACGTAAATTTAGTTGATTCACCATTTTTTTGACTAACTAATCACAGAATGAAAAAAAAATAAATAAAGAGGCAAAAGGTCACATATCCTCCTTTTTGATTTTATGAAATACTAATAAAAAATTGCTTACAAAAATTAGTTATTCTACAAAAATGTTCTCAAGAAATTGCGGAGCCATTTCCAATTTATTTTAAGTGGCCCTAATTGAAAAATTCATAAACTCTTTTGTTATTAAGAGAAGGTCATACATTTTATTTAAATTTCATACAGCATATATGGGAGTATCTCTTACGGTACAAAATGTAGCTGGCGATCACTTTCTGGGACGCACAACTCGAAAATTTCGGATTAAAGGATTTTATAGGTGTTAAAAGGAAATAAAACAAAAATTAGTTTACTGTCACTGAAAGTAATTTTTCAAATTTTTCGGCGCAAATTTTGTGTCATACGAAAGAACGCCTTGTTCAAAACAGCACGTAATGATAAATTGGAAAATAGTCTACCCACACGGAAATGCTAGAAAATTAAGTTTATTAATTTCACTTTAAAAATTATGGATAAATAAATTCCACTTTTCCATGAAGCGTTTATTTATACATCATAAAAGGTTATTTTTAATCAACAAATTGATCTTTTGCTGTATTTGGTAACACAGAGCCTTGCTCTTTTCTGGAGGTACACAGAAAATGGAGTAGCGGTAGTATCTCACATTATGTATTACTATGTGGCTTCATTATTATAGTAGTTAAGTGCTTATGTAGTTTAATTTCACATTTTTAAATGGGAAATGCACAATTAACGTGGAAAAATACCGTCAAATATTTGATAATTCTTTGGTTGCTAGTATTTTACCTCCAAAGCTTGGGTATTAACAAGAAACTCTTTACTGTGGCTACCATAATGATATTCCGCCTTGATTTATAAATATTTCAGAGATACAATGATGGGATTCGACACAGAACTGACTACCGCAAATGAGGCTTGCATTACAATGCCATTGCTCCTGACCGCAGTCAATTAGTGAATGCCTAAGGCGTGATTGCAGTGTTAATCCTAGACATAGATAAGAGCATTGATTGAATAAATTCTATGTATTTGGTATACTTAGTAATTAGTCGGGACAATTGCCTTAATACGAAGATATGGGCTATTATATCAACTTAAATAATATTTGCGTAACTCACAAAAATTGAAACAAGCTCCTCCCCATTTAAAGATTGCGTCATAACGACTTAGCTAGAAGTAGTTGAGACTGTGCTAGTAACGTGCCGAATTTGTATAGCAATGAGAGATTTACCAAATATTACGCATCATTTACGGTACGAAATTTAATTTGCAGAAAGTTACATTGCATGGAATTTGTTTTGAATTCTTACAATGAAATAGAATAGGAAGTCATATTTTACAGAAAATCGGATTTGAAATTGTTGAAACTTTATTTCCTGAAATCATTGTTTAAAGTGTAAGCGTGAAGAGAAATAGATAAATTAAGATTAAATAAATGCAGTTGGAATTAACTTAAGATATCTCCGAGCTGTTTATCAATATTTGAGGATTAAATATATAACCGTTCCCTTGGAAATTTCAGAAATACATTTCCTTTATATATTTATTTAAAATGAACCCATAAACTATAAAAAATATTTTAAAGCTAAAAACTTGTTCTACATTAGTATTTGTCAATATAGAGAAAATGGTAAAAAGGAAAATTATCTTAAAGAACACTAGATATCTAAAGATAGAAAAGTAATTTCATTAGAGACATTTCAACCGTTTCTTAAGTACAACATATACTTCGATAAACGTGATTACTTTTTTTTTAGAAATATTCAAATCAAGAATTGATCCCACGGCATGTTCTGTAAAAACTGTGGGTATTGCGAGATGAAGAAAAAATACTGTTCTCACCTCCCTTTGAAAGAGCATCGATGCCACTCGCTTCCTCCGGCGGCGCTCAAAGGTCGAAACGTCAAAAGATTAATGGGCGTGAAAATATGTCAGCTCGGTCGTGCGTCTGATTATTCAGAAATAAGTCAGAGAAATAGTAATCGAAAGGTATCGAATTTCCCATGTGGCAAAAAGCGAGTGGAATGTTTCGCAAATTTTTGGTTGATGAATGGTTTCGTACTGAAGGAGAAAAATGTATGCATTACATTATTTTGGAGGAGGAAGAGTATGTATAATTTCTATGGAGGAGGCGGTGAAAACCTCCTCCAGCTAAGCAGTTACAATAGAATATTGCTTTTGGAATAAATGCAAGTGACATTTGTCATTGGAAAGCAAACTATAGCAACTCATAGCATATCTCTGATTAGGTAAATGCATTTTGTCCACAATATCTTGTCATGTAAGTTTGGCATCGTTTCCTCCATCTTATTTGTTACTATTTAAATATTTTCGTTCCTTCAAAAGTAAGTGGAATGCAGCTAATAAATATAAAGTAGCAGGTGGTATACAGTCTTTTTTTAGGGATTCCATTAATAAATACCTTTTTATTGTGCAAGAATGGCATTACGAGTAAACATTTTGAACTTAAAAATAGGTTTTGGAGGTACGCCTATGTATTTTTCTTCAACAAGCCACGTGAATTTTTGTCAATAAATACAATGTCAACCAAGTTTGAAATTAAAATATTCATTACCTCATAATTTAATTGTATATACGTACAATTTGCTTGAAATAATGGAAAGCTTTAATAAAAGAAAATGTCACTCTCTAGAAAATTAATGTTCACCTGTAATTCACTATCTTTATCTGAAACCTATTCCCCCTATTGGTCACTAAAATCTGACTTATTATTCCAAATATCACAATGATGAAGCTTGCTGCGATATAATCCTCGATTTGTCAATGAAATTTGAGGTTCATTCCATTTGCTGTTAATCCGCTTAGGTTCCAGAGGATCACTATATTCAGTTCATTGCTACAATAGGACTAGTAGGTTTCGTAGCATTATCTATGGTGATTGATTGTCTGGGAAAGCTAAAGATTCACTGGAATGAAGCCCTGAAGAAACAACATTTGAAAAATATTCGAATCGACAGTTTTGCTGTAGTTATGTCAGGTATGATTCTAGTACGCAGAAAGTTTAAGTTGTGCACACTAGAGAAGACAATTAGTAGATAGGTTTTGTTTAGTTTGTCGCTAAGCACTTGTAGAATAACCATACATATTCATAAGTATTTACTAAGCTTTTTCGTGCTTTCGTTAATTGCTACTCTAAGTAAGTCGTAGATAGAAGAAAATACTGAGATGAGGGAAAGTGTTGACGATGCAAAATTTCGTTTCTTTCGTCCGTTCTTTATTTCATTCGTATCTACCTCACTGAATACTAAATTTTAATTCTGAATAATCTCTATTCGTATCCCGAGATTAAATAGACTCTTCTCATGGAAATACATAAATTGGCTCCGTCAATCCTAAAAATTTATGTTATTGTTAGACGATTCCAAATACTTTTTCTCTTCTCAAGGGAGATTATTTTCCAATTTTGATTTAGGGTAGTGGGTTATTTTGATACAAAATAATATTTAAATAATTCAAAACTAAAGTATGTACAAGGAATTCAGTTCACAGTTTAATCGAAAATATTTACCCTCTGTTATTCTAAAATCACAATATAAATTCTAGCTGTGGTTAATTTAATTCAAATCAGCGTTTTCCGTAACTTTAACCAAGATTAACTTAGCCTAATTGATTAAAATTTGATCATATATAGGTGAATTTAAATAATGTTACGTAACTTCGTAGATGTATAGCTTGATGAAATGAATAACTATGTTGAAAAGCACAAACGTAAACATTTCACGTTTACGTGATCACCAATGAGAATATTAATCAATAGAAATAAATATTCTTACTCAAGATGCAGATGAATAATTTAAGCTGATCTAGTGGGTCTTCTGGTCATTAGCTTGCATTTAGTATACACTCAGTATTTTCATATATTTTATATGTATAAAAGTGCATGTCGTATGCCTTAAAATAAGCGTGTTTTCTCCTTGCAATGACTGAGTCATTATGGTTAAAAAACTTGAAAGCCAAATTAATTATCAATATATAACCAGCGAAATGTCTCACATATTGCAGTAAAGATTCTTATATCGACCACTCTACTAACGGTGCATGATCTAAATTTCCATTTCTGCATTTCTAAAACATTGTCTTTCATACTTTTGAGAAAAGCAAATTATATTCTTTGAATTTTCTGGTTATAAGTGTGTTCAAGGACGAAGAGGAAATTCTAGTATCACGATGGACTACATATTATCAGGAATTCATCAGTTCCTCAATATGCATGTCGGTTCTCAAGTATATCCAGTGGGAAATAATGTCTACGAAAAACGGAAATCACACAGCAAAATTTCATTTCGACGTGCATTCGTTGATTGCGATCCATCATTTAATTGCGATTCGAACATTACTTCTTTCGAAGACAATTTGCATATAAATGAAGTGATAATAATCAATTTGTACAAACGCAAAAAAGAGTTTTAAAATATTTTTGTTTCATTAAGAAATATTAATGCAACTTTTACTGCTGTTATTGCGTGCATTAAAAAGCAATTATTCTACCCTAATTTTCTTGCGAATCAGAAAAATTCTCGTGAAAGTATTGATTCCCGTGTTCTAAACGAAATTAGAGCGAAAGGAAGAAAGAGCCGTTGGCGCAGATGGTCAAGCATTTAAATGAGGATTTTTCGAGTCTATTCGAACGAATTATTTAAATTGGTATTAACTGTCGCAATTCAATATATGATCGAATGAAAAATAAATCCTAGGTTTGCGTCAATGTTAAGTACTTCGATTATCCACATGTAAGGGAGCATTTTATTTGAAAATTGAAGCTGAATGGTGTAACTAGATGGAAATTCTGAACTTAAAATGAAATAATTTGACGATTTCTTGATATTTTGCTAAGTTAAGTTAATTGATTAAACTTTTACATATCCGATTTTTAAAAATTCGAATTTTTAAGACATTTTAATGATTTTTTTTAAGTTGGCTTGAATAGCACTCGGAAAATGTTAGCAAAATGCTTAGGTAATCGCTAATGAGGTAGAAACTTTCATTCTTAGAATTATATCAGAATTTTAACCATTCTTATTTTTTCACTTATCATTACGCGTACTTAAGAAATAACTTTCGATCAAAACTTCTAGTTATATAAAACAAATTTTTTAATTTAACGGGAATTAAAAACAACGGATTACTTCCAGGATTAAAGGCGCTAGTTTGCTAAAATTTGCTAAAATGACTTCTCGATGTCGTTCAAATTCTACCCTTCCCTTGAGTCATCTGAACTTTTCCTTCTTTTTCCATCATTAGGAGTGTTCAATGAAAATAAGCGGATTAATCAAAAAGATCTTAACGATCAATAGCTCCAATATAATATTGAATTAATATTATTAAGAAAGTTATTAGAAAAGACTGCGAAAATTTGTCCGCTATTAAAGGGTGCCTCGAAGGGAAGCGATAAAACTCGAATGCGTCTCTCCCAAAGATGTCTCTTCCTAATAAGAAGTCCTACTTATCAGAACTTTCTTATTAAATTTTTCCAAACTTGCAAGGGACGAAAGAAGAAAACCAAAGAAGTGTTATATCACGTATTGAGCACATAAACCAGACTTATCATTGATACCTTTTTTAGTATTAACAATGATGGGGATTATGAGCCATGATGAATGGATATTAATGAGAACGTGATTCGTTAGAGAGAATTAAAAATGTATAATACTGGATGGATATTATATTTTGTTTTTAAGCATTCAAAGCATTAGCTCCTTTCCAGTTTATTCCGCTCGCTTAGCTATTCCCTTCGCGACTCGCAAGTACCTAAGATTTATTGATGAAACCAACTTTTGCGACGATCTTTGTAAATTCGTCGAAACCGGTTTGTTCAATCAAATGTTTTTATGTTTTATAAAGTACTCACATGACAAACACATTGAATACATTACATAAGACCATTTCCGTTGAATTAAATACTTTAAAGTACCACTTACGTTAATGTAAAGATCCGAGATGAAATATGACATTGTCATTCATTATATTTGGTGTAATTGAAACTCGAATCACAGGCTATCACAAAACGGCTAGCAATCTAAAGTCGAATAGCTTATCTCAAACTATTTTAATCGATATAATATGTATCTTCCATCGAAATACCTGACCTCATACTCACGGTTATTTATGAAACATAACGATGGCAATATGATGCATGTAGTGTTGATAATTCTGTACTGTTGTCAGTTTTATTTTTCGGGGAGAGCAATGCTCAAGATTAAGCAAAGAAAAAATTGTGTTATTATTATTATGCATTAAATTATTTTTATCGATATTTTCCATATAATAATAGATGGGCCATCGCAACGAAAGCATTTAATAATTAAACTAGCAAAAAAAAAGCTTTTCTTTCTTGTTTCATCAATTTCATAGTTATATTTCAGAAATTCCTGTTAATGTAGAACAGAAATAATGTTTGCAAAGTTCTGCCAGGCAATCGCAGAAAATACTCAGAAAGAATCATTTCTTAAATAAGTGAAAACATTTTTCAATTCTAAAATATATTTTACCACAAATAAAATCCGCTGAAAATAAATAAAATAAGTTCGAAAACTTAATTATAAAAGTGCCAACCATGTTTCCTCTGCCTGTCGTTACTTTGAAGGAATTTCTTGCCTCTCCTTATGTCGGTAACTTAGGTAGAATATCTATGACGACTATCTTAAAATTATTAAAACTGCTATCATTTTATCAAAGAGTTAAATAAACATTAAAAGTTCATATAAATTATCATTAGGTACCAGGAGCACTCTGGAAGTTTGGATGGAAAAAGTCTGTGGGCGTAAAGACTAAAATACAATCCCACGGTGGCATAATTACAGCTTGGAAAAGGTATTGGAAAATGATAAAAGTGTAACTTGCTTGAAAATACAAGTTTGAAGCGCCTGAGCTGCGCTGACACTTTTTTTTGCGATGTGCTCGATTAGATAGCAGAGAAATTGGGTCGCATCCCTATGTTCTCACCCAACTTTCCAAAACACTCGAGTAATGATTTAGGACCTTCCTACGTCACCAGCGTATCTCTCCCGAAGACCTGCTCTCTTTGTACTAAATATGAGCAATAACTCACTTCGGAATCGGTGATGGGAGAGAGCGAGGGCTTTTTTACAGAAGTGATTAACAACGAGTCTTGTCTCGGAACGCTACGGTTTAAATTGGTCGACGTTAATTTATTCCAGAGTCTTAACCCATTGAGAAGTCCTTAAAATTGGAGCGACGGAAGGTAGCCTCTGACGCATTTGAGTTTCTTGCTCTAATTCGTGCTAATATCGCCGTCTGTTTTTGCATTAGAAGGTAGAGTAATTATAACTCAGTCAAATGTTTTTCACGTTTGATGAAATCGATCGTGAATGCCTTGTTGTGTAGAAAGTTACAGAGCTGTACTTCTGGGATAATTGTTCAATAAATTAACTACTTCTAAATTATGGTGTAATATATAGCATGTTCAATGTACGTCAACAATGGCTTACCAGTAGGACTGGTTGTAAGCTGGCTGCACAGTAAATGCGTCCCAATCGGAAGAACAATTCATCCCTAACCGTGCAGGACGCGTAAATCGAGCGATAACTATTGCTTCTTCTGGTTAGCTCCATATCTTTGATGCGGTGGGGGGGTTGGTGACTTGCCATCCATGTTGGATTATAACTCTCTTCCCTTAATCCTTCTTCTCTTTAATTGATGTGGGACATGTCGCAGAATGCTAACTTATTCTGAGACGTTTCGAGGTGGGCCAGAGCGCCTTGTCAATGGAGGCAACAGACCTTTTGTAGGAGTCCCCTGGACTACCTGCGCTCAAGGTATTTACCTGGCTATCAAACTACAGCTTTATTATTTTTTTCGTCACAGATTCTTTTACGCAAAATTTCTCACCGAAAGAATGGGATGTACAAAAATGGTAAGTATCATTTACCTTGTATTATTTGCATATTACCCAATTTCCAAAACATTTAAACTTTGGAAAATGCGACCTTTTGGTAAAATGTGGATTTTCCGAGTTTTTAATGCGAGATTGTTTCTTCTTCGAAAGAATGCATGTACACATATAACTGTTTCAAAGTGAAACGTGTATTTTATGCAACAAATATCCAGTGAATCTAGACAACAAAGAGCATGAAAAAGTATGCTTGGAATCAATAGAAGGGACAGGAAAGGTAATACGTGGGTGAGAAGAGTGACAGGAATAAGAGAGATTACTGGTAAAATGAGGTCCCTAAAGTGGATTTGGGTAGGACATTAGGTGAAAAGAAACAACCTCTAGAAATCAGCAGCTCTTAAAAGGTGTAAAGAAACGAAGAAGCGGACCAAAGGGCCGATGGAACAGAGACATGGTGAATTACTCTGAGGTAACTTGGCAGAGAGAAGCTCAGGATAGAGAAGATTGGAAAACGCTAGAGGAAGACTACATCCGATTTCAGATTTTCAATATGGTTAGGCATGAATTTTGTGGATGTTCATGAAAAAGCTTCATTCCCGCGCTTTGATCTTGTTGGATTGTTTGGAAGCAACAGTGATACCTGGAATGATCTGGTGCTTCCCCGGCGTATCAGATGAAAGAAGAGTTCTCGGAATTCCAGCCGGGTGAGGTCATCCATGACAGTAGACGTTTCGGTCTCTTCCATAAAGGCCATCTTTAGGACAGAAGTGTCCTGTCCTGAAGATGGCCTCTATGGAAGAGACAGAACGTCGACCGTTATGGATGACCTCACCCGGCTGGAATCTCGAGAACTCTTCTTTCAACGGTGATACCTGGTTAAAACGCTCCTACTTATGACGCTAATCCTCCTAGTCGCGGTTTTTATCCGGGCACATTTATAGGGAACACATGGGACAATCCTGCATCATACGATATTCTAACCTCTTGTGAGGAAGATTTTTTTGTCGCCCCAAGCTGCACTTCAACTCATCCTAGCAGATCGTCTACCTCATTTTATTATTGATCAAAAATCTGATTGTGCCTGGTGATATCTAGTAAAGCGTCAACGTTAAAAAAACGCTTACATTTTCTGTATCACCTTCCTCTTCTTTCCTGCTTAATCCTGTCTCTAATGGGGTTCTTTTTGTATCGTGTGAGATGACTGATTGTGCTAGAAGAAAATCAAGGTATCATGAAGCAGTCCCGTCTCCATTTCCCCAACGGAGCCGATTTTAGATCTGATAGTAAGAGATCTTCGTGGTCAGTTTCTTCCCAAGACTGGAAGTGACCATGAATTCGTTAGGCGGCGTTAATTTCGTCGCAATTTCAAGTTGTAAATGTGTTATTCTATGTGAAATATATATATATATATTAGAGACATTTCAACCGTTTC
>KZ308341.1:1353500-1364056 GCA_000376725.2 Ladona fulva | reverse complement strand
GTAAGTAAACGCTAGAGGAGAGGCGGCCTATTTAGTACGCGAAATTAAAGACGATTAGCCTAACGCCTTCTAGCATCCGGCGTAATAGACGCGATATAAGAAAACCTAAACGCTAGAAACAAGACGTGAGACGATAGAATCTATACGCGAGCAGTCGGTCTCGGTCGGGAGAATGTCGGTGAATGCGTCCCTAGACACAACGAATTACGTGCTTTACGCGAAATTAAAGACGGGATACTCTACACACTAGATGGTTGAAGTCATATGCTAGACGCGATAAGCGGAAAGAGCAGTAGTAAACGAAAGACACGAGTCGCAAGGCGCTTAACGCGAGTCGCTACACGAGCGACGCAAAGTGCCAGAAGCTAGTTGTCACAGGTCGTGTGATGCAAAAAATGAGATTAAGAAAGCCATAATTGAAGGTTCTTTTACACTCTCATTACAGGATTTCTCTTACAGACTACTGCATGACAATGAGAATGGCATATGAATAATTTGTGATCTCATACTTGAAGCATATCCTACTATAAGGGGAGCTTAGTGCAAATTATTTCTAAAAAAAATATATTTACGTCTATTCTTTAAAGTTAGATAAGACCCAGATCTTAACAACATTATCTTGCAAACAACTTCCCGGGGAAACCTGGTATGGTTATTAGAAATCATTACATTTCTAACAGCTAATTAAATAAAGATGGAAGCATTCAAAAAGGGATTGCTCACTAAATGACTGATGTAATGTTTATCCTAATGTGGGAAGTCCACATCATGCCAGTATTTATTCATAATTTTTTTTCTAATTTAATCATTAGTTTCAGGAAAAGGACATGAATTGACTTCAAACTAAGCATCTCCTACTGCAAAGAAAGAGGGTACCATCCTCAATATGAATGCAATCAAAACTCTACCACTACACATTAAAAGTTGTAACATGCACAAAGGAGTTTAGATGAGACCCAGATCTTAACTGTTGTTAAGATTATTATATTGTAAGGAACATCCGAAGGAGACTTGGTATGAGTATTTGAAATTATCAAATTTCTAACAGATAACAAAATAAAGATGGAAGCATTCAAAAAGGGATTGCTCACTAAATGACTGACATAATGTTTATCTTAATGTGGGAGGTCCACATCGTGCCAGTACTTATTCATAATTTTTTTTGTAATGTAATCATTTATTTCAGGAAAAGGATATAAATTTGACTTCAAATTAAACATCTCCTACCACATGCAAAGAAAGAGGTTACCATTATCAATATGAAGGTAATCAAAATTCTACCACTACACATTAAAAGTTGTAATATGCACAAAGGAGGCTTATCAATAGGTTACAGCATAAAGTAACAAGATAAGGCAATGTAGAAAACCAAATACAGAAATATTTCATCCACTTCTATCTAGAAACTATGAAATCAATGCAGTAAGAATCAAATGATGTAGGAATGCAAGGGTAAAAATAAATTAAAACAAAGAAATATTTAAATAAAGTCTAATAACCAAANTAAGAATAAAATGATGTAGGAATGCAAGGGTAAAAATAAATTAAAACAAAGAAATATTTAAATAAAGTCTAATAACCAAAACAAACTGAAACTGAGTCTTTTAGCATTCCATGCTGCTATTGGATCTTTAAAAAAAACTATGCTGCATGTGGCAGGGGATGTAAAAAATTTACTAGTATTTTAATTTAGGAGGAAAAATCATCTGATTGGTTATAGAACATTGGTGCCACAATGTGAGGTTTATAGGATTCTAAATTCATCAGTGTCTGCATGATTCTTTTAAATACAAATTCATATGAAGCATTCCCTACCAAATGCTGTATAATGTCTATCACTTAAAGGAAGAACAGATATCGAGCATATGATTTTGGGTTAAGTGTATTATATTTTTTGTTACAACCTTATGTACTTTATGTGAAACTACGTAGTTAGTATTTTAGAGGAAGGACTTGAGGAATTAAAAAATGTTAACAGAATAAACCCTACCCCTAGTATTGTATAAAGTAAATTGCTTAACCTACCGCTTGTAGTGGCTTTCCTTTGATGTCCTTCCTTGTAGCTATAAGAATGTTCTGCAATATCTGAATGGGGATAAGAAAAATATATGGTTATTGCTGAACAGTTACTGTAACAAGGGTGACATTTTGCAAATATATTTCGCTATTTTAAACTTCCATTACATAAGATTCTCAGAAAATGTAAATCCAGGTTATTGCAACAATAAGAACATAAAATTCGTTTTCTTTGTCATCCTCATAGAATATGTTAACATTCTACATGAAACTAGATGTAAACCATCATAAATTTTGGTTAGATATTTTTAAATTTAAGTTAGGGTCTATTATGATGCAAAATTCAGATTATCTTATATTAAACACCCAAGTCAAGCATGACAGAATTTAATGTAACTTACTTTAAAAATATATTTGGTTCTATTATACCAAGAGATGGCAATTTAAAGTCTACAGCAAATTAATGTGTTTGTGACTGGTAGATGTCTATATGATGCTGGATCAATTCTGAGTGAATTAACTCATAATGAAACGCATGAATGAATATTATATCAATGTTAACTATGATATCGATATTAATAAACCTTACATATTTTTATCTTTCAACCATAAAATTAGTTTTTAAAAGGCTTTCATGTTCTAACCATTGATTCTGCGATTAAATTCAAAGTGTATTCTTGTAAGATAACAATAATGACAATAATGGATGAATGATGGAATTGAAAAACACATTGGTCAAGGATGATGAAACTCAATGTAAAAGGACTATTATGACTGAACATGACTTACTCATGACCTATTTTTTATAAATACTAATCAGGATAGAATTTAAAGGAAAGAAAATTAATAGAATTCTTAAGAATTTACTTGAGAGATTTCATTGAAAATTATACTGTTTGTGAAAATCATATAAATACACCTATTGTTTTTGTTCACATTGAAATTTAGTTTGTCTCCACAAAATCTCCCTTAATTTTCCTCTTACTAATCGCTATAATCCAACATAAAAACTGTCCTTTAGATTATCGGATTAAGAAACACTCCTACAAAGCCATATATAAAGTAAACATGTATTTCCCTGCATTTGTGCATCGTACTTTGCATATACTGGAATCATTATCATTATTTTAAGTTGTCTCCTTTGTGTAAAATTTCTCATTTGTTCCTATTATAAATTCTTAACTCACTTATAATCGCAGTTTATTTTTACGAGACAATGCATTGAGTTCGAATTCAACAATCTCTGTAGCCGTCAAGGAGATTAGTAGCATATTACAGCAAAATCTAACAAGTTTATTATTTATTTTATCAAGATTTTTGCATTTTAGAATCTTTAGTATGTATCTATCAGAAATCAGACTAAAATCAGAATCTATAATCAATTTCCTTTCTATTGACCCTCGTCTCGATTTAGTAGGGTAAAACTTCTAATTTAATCTTCCTGAAGAAATAAAGTCTGAAAACATGAAAGCAAACTTTACATGATTTTATATGGAAAGGTATTATTGGACTCTAACCTCGAACCTGAGCCTTCTCAGGGATGACAATAGTTTTCGTGGGGCTTTCAACCTTGAATTATAATAAAGTTAGTCTTACGTCGCTACAAAAGGAGGGGGATGGAGAGAGAAATTTAGGCTTAAAAAATTACTTCAAAATTGATATATTAAATTTTAATTAATCTTTTGCACTTTAATCGCACTTATTGTGTCGTTATTGAGATTTAATAATTTCACTTTTATCTCACTTTTAGATACACCATATATAAGATGCACGAACAACATACGGATTTTGCCCATACATGATATTCAAAACTTGGGTGCGTCTTTGATTCGAGAATATACGAGATGTAGAATTGGAGACGCTATCATGGTATCTGCATATAGTGTAGTGTAGTGTACTATATCTACACTATCTTACCACAAGTAGTGTAAGATAGAAATAAAAGAACAGGTTACCTAACTCGTAAAGTCGGGCAATTGGTGTCCGATACATCGCGATAGAATTAGTGGTTATTTTATGTCGCGAAATATGAAGTGGCGGAAGGGGGCTCTCTCCATGACTACAAGTAATAAAAATATCTTTTAAAATATTATAATTAAGATACGATACATTAGTATTTCTTTATCGAAACACAATATCTATGACAATTAGTAAAAAGTAGACGTAGTCAAAGTGCTGCACCATGTACAAGAACAACTTGCGAAGGTAGAAGGGGCGGTTAAGTGACAGAACTGGCAAGTAATTAACTATGAATGAGGTAATAACTGTCCGAAGTCACAAAGAATACTCGGCTAGATGCAGCAGGGAACCCGAATTCTTCGTAGTTGTCACATGACGGATAATCAATATCTGTGGCCATGAGCACCACCAAGGGAAATAACCTCGCTTATGCGGGATTTCGTTAAATAGGTGACTACTATGAAAGAGTTTTGCAGTATCTGCTACCAATTTAACCCCATGTTTACGGAAATATCGACCAATACCTAAATAGAATATCAATTTCGTAACTATCCATGAAGACTATCCTTATCTGTTAAAGAAACATCTACTTGAAAATGAACAGAGGGTTTAGTTTCGAAAAATAAAGAAGAGTATTTTGAAGAAGGTACCAGAGTAATTACGTAAGAAACAAAAGGGAAAACACATCGACCTGAAGATGCCAGCGGTCACACCAGTGAAAGTGTTGTGGCGTTTGAAATCCTAAGTGGTATATAATCGAAATACATGGAGTCATTTTAATGTAACAAAAAAGAAACTAAGTAAGAGGTTATAGGATGTATTTCCAGATAATTTTAGCACATAATCCATACGGGAAGCAAAAAGAAATTACTTTGCGTCCAATGTACGTCGTCCCAATTGTGTAAATGATACTAATCATATGAATGTTTACCCATATAGTATTTATTGTATATGTTTTCAAATTAATAATGCAAAATAAAACATCTAATTGTGTGGATAGCGTTCATTTATCACTCGATAGCATCTTTTATAACTTTATATCCGAAAAATTATATTTCTACTGATGAATCAAATAGGTGCACGTTATCAACACAATTAACCTTTATCCCTCTCCCGTGTAAGTACGAAATAAGACCAAATGTCTCTTAGGATTTACCTGAAGTTTTATTAATGCTGGTTTTGAATATTTTGAACTACTTAATGCATCACTAACTATCAAAACCCGGGATTAGGAATCACTTCAAGACAGAAAATCCAAAATCTGGCATGGATTTTTGGATATTTTTAAGGATTGATTTAAATGATAAAATACGGGACGTTGTTGCCATAGTCTCGGCGAACGCAATTTTCGAAGCAAGAGGTAAAAGAGATTTCGCGAGAATATGGCGAGAACTGATAAATATTATTAGTCTCTTTTTAAGATATTGTAACGAGCGGAAATGTAGAAGCTAAACCGAACCCGGGAGTTGAGTGTTTCACGCCCCAATGTCATAAAATATATATGGGTTCCTGACGAATTAATGGACTTCCAAATATTAAACAATATGGCAGCGGATGTAAACGAAATTGGGGGGAATATTTCCTAGTTAAACTTCGATTCAGCGTCCATACACTTCCTTTGTGGATAAAATACGTTTAGGTTTGCGATCACGGGTACATTCTAGAGTAATAATTCATCCTTGCTTCAATCAAGATCTAAGAAATTATTCCGAAAAAAACAATCATTTTAATGTCTCGGAGGAAAAGCATGGATCGTACAAATAATCACTCAACTAACCTAGGATGGGTCTCCGCAAAGTCCTCATCTGCAATGTCCCTCTTGTCATGTCCAGCACTTTCACTATCACAAGCGAGAAACCCACATGTTCCTAAACAACCGAAACCGAGTGAATTAACTCTGGAAAGTCTGGAAAAAAAGATTTAATAATTTTATCAGTGATATATACACAAACGTTCGGTCACGCATGAGAGCGAGCGGTTGCGAGAAATGCGAACAGTAATTTCCGTTACCCGTACCGTTAACAATATCTATTAAAAATCCCAGAAATATGACATGATTTTTTAAATCAATTAAACTACTCTTAACCAGTATGAAAAGCAACAATGGAATAAATATAATTCAATTAATGAACGATTCTACAACCTATTATATCAATTCAAATTCACACACCCTGCCATACGCCACTAACGAATCGCAGCTTATAAATCTAAATCTATTTGTAATAAGGGCTTAGACACACAATATTTTCCGAAACTGTTTTCACTCCGACTTAAAGAATTTACCAAATATCGTTTCCGCCCCTTCCGCGACATCGAAACCGTTCGAATCTTTTTTTTTTATTCGCGTCGACTATTTCGATAGATAACCTTCTGAAAGTATGTTTATTTCGTACAAAATACAAGAACTTTTATAATTTAGGCTAACATTCAAATGAAACATACTATCAGTTATAAACGAGTTGCAGTTGCATACTATTACTGACGAGGTAGTTTCAAATTAGATAATTTTAAAATATCGTTTCGCAAACCTTTCACTGGTAAGAATAACGGATTTTCGGTTTACCTTTAATACCTCGGTTTCGAACTTAAATCACATTAAAAAATCCATCTATACTTAGATGTTCAATGTAAAATTCTTTAATGAAAAAATAACTATATGACATCAAGGTTAGCTGACAGGAAACTTATATAGCTCTCTTACTGACATTATCTTCACCCGACATCGAAAATATCGTCTAAAATATCTTGTGGGTTAATTCAAGTTAACATATTTACCAATAAAGTTTGTAATCACTAACGTTTTACGCTTCTTAGCATATCATTCGTCAATTCAAGCAAGAATCATGCAATGTTAATAATTATTCGCGAACGAACAAAAAAACTGCGTAACTGACATAATAATGGTTTACTGATGATAATATTAGAATGTTATATCTACTTACCAAGGGAATGAGATCCTCCATGTGGAAAACAGATATCTTGACGGCAGAAAACAGTTTCTTTTTTCTAAATTAGCGAAAATTAAACAGGCAAGTGATGAATATATATGACGATTGCGTTAACCTTAAAATTCTGCCCGACTTTACCGGGTTTCTAATCCGTAGCGATTTAAAAATTCAAACGTTAACGGTTTTTGAAGAAAATATTTACTAGCACGTCCACTCCCGATGAATCTTTTAACCAATCTGAGTGCGCACACCGTTTGTTAACAAAACCAACCGTTGTGCGCAGGGGGAATGCGCATTGGTGCCCGCTGTTCAATTTTCCCTCCACCCCCCCTTTCGTAATTATTAACGTAAATATAAAAAGATTTTATATTTACCTTTAATTTACTGAAATATATTTTTATTTTTATTTGAGACATATTTAAACGAATTTTTGATGAAAATGATATTGTTTCCACTCGGTGTAAATTTCGTGGTATCCCATACGTTAGCTATGACTCATTTTCCAATAATAGTTTGCGAAGTATAAGAATGTAATAATTAAATATTTGGAATACAATATAAGGTACAAGAAAATGTCATTGATTAACATATGTGTCATATTGAAGTAAATTTCTAATATTAGTGATCCTTAAGCATAAGAAGTTGACTTTCGATTTGCGCATTTAAATGTAACGTTCTAATGTTGGCAACATTTCCAAATATTTAAATCTGATTAATTAATAACCAAAATATCGAAGATTGTATGTAACATATTTAAAGTGATAACATGTCTTACATATTTAATGTTAAACGTAAATGAATTGTCAAGTTGTAAATCAAGACTTTATAATGGAAGATTTATTTTATATTAAGGCTTTAGAAACAATTGTCCTGAACATCTAAATTTGGTAACAGTTTTGAAACGTAGAGTCGACAATGTTTATATGCTCTTTTTTAAAGTTAGGCCTCTCAGCAGGGAATGTTAATTCGTTATCAGGAATAAGAAATATCTTCTACGGACATTTGTTCGGCTTAATACGTAAGGACATGTTAGAGTGGAATATAGCGCTATTTTTAATTCTGCTTATCCTAGAATGTTACGGCAAATACATCTACCGTTATATATTATAATTATGATAATGATGAAATGCCCTACTCGAAGAAAACATTCTCTGCCATTTTAACTTCAATTACGGAAGGTGAATGAAACAGTAATGATGCAATAAGATAAAGCCTAAGAGGTCAACAATGAGGGATACAGAAGAGACACAAGTCATTTATATGTTAACTCATTCGCCCTGGAATTAAAAGTCTTTCTATCATGCCCATTGCTACTCATAAAGCTGCTTACACGAAACACAAGTTTTTCAACTTATTTTTCAAGTACCATTGGAATGAAACCACTCTTAAGGCCAACGTGGGTTTCCCATTTTTATTCGTTGAGTAGACTCAGGATATCACGTACAAATACACTTATTCTATCTGCTTCCCCTTATATTTTTATAATACATACGTAAATTGTCACACAAGCGTATTCCTTTTTTAATTGCCTCCAACACAAAATGTACCTCTAAAAGCAATTCTCCGACTCCTTTGCTACTCTCGCATGTGTAGAACATGACGGAGGGAGAGTAATTTCCTTTGTTTTCCTCAGCAACACACTTTTTAAAGATATCACTGAATGTAAAACAGCACTGAACAAACCGAAAAACAGCACTGTAATGCTGAAATTTTCCGTTCCACTTGTCGTAGCTTTTCACATACACAAGAAACATAAATGGGAGTTGACCACATGCCAATAAAACGGCCATTACGGGCGGAAAACTGAGAACTACGGAAGTCACGGGTTGAGGAAACAAGGTTTCGTTATTCAGAAATTTGTATACCAGAATCCTTTGCTTTGGAAATTCGCGGTAAAGTGGAGAATTAGTCTCCTGAATATCGTATCATACGCCTTGAGGTGTGAACTTGACGTGTAAACTGCTTATTTCAGAAGCATAAAAAGTTGAATAGTGTTTTTCTTTGAAATAAGTAAGGAATTATTTGTGTCTGGCGTGTGTTACGTATGATTGTCAGTAAAAATCCACGTGAAAAGAAGTTCACCAACACCAGACACTCTTACCTCAAATTGTCTCTTTCAAAAAGTGAAAATTTCATCAGTGAGTGCCACGGATTTTCATTTTAATATCTTTTTGAGTCCTGGAGTATATTAAACATGTACCATTAAAGGCATTAAGTAGATACTTATTGTCTGTCTACAAAATTTCAAATATTAAACTCAAGAGTTCCTAAGCTACCAGGGATTCCTCCAGCGGTAGAACGATTTCGCAATTGTGACATGAAGGTAAGTAGGATTCCTGTAATTGAACGATATATTCCTGAATTTACTTAATCTATTAAAAGGCAAATAATGGCGTAGTTTGATTTTATTTACACTTAAGTTCAAACTGAGTTGAAAGACTACACTTCACACGTCCTAATGGCTGAATTTTTAATGTTTAGAGTTACAGTAGGCTGAAATGAATACTCATTGTAGCATTGAAGTTCTTTGCAGGTCTAAATTAAACTTTGAAATTTTGATTAGGATATTTCAAGCGGTGTTTAACAGTAGAGGAAAAGGAATGTTGATCTCAGAATTCTCCTAGTCCACATCATCACTTACATTTCATCTTACTTGAATATAAATTATTTATTACGTTTTTCTTTCATTACTTAGGTTCGTCTGTAAAGTCCGAAGGTTGGCATGATCATCAATGTCACCATTGGCTACCAAAGATTTAGACGGTGATTGAGGCTAACTAGGTAAGAAGTGAAGTGAGGTACTTTCTTCACAGAGAAACGCCTTAAGTGTAAAACGTAATTGTAATTGCAGAACAATAACTCTATAATTAACACTTTTCATTGCATAAATATCAATAGGGACAATATCAGACATCAATCATTTCTCAGTAGTTCTTCATTACTGACGACCATGAACAGGACTAAGTCAAACTTGATAGACAAAATATACTTTACAGTTTTTCACAAACCAAATAATCCATTGACCGAGATTAGATTTGAGGAACATAATTTTCCAACATACCACTTGACTTATAATCTAGTAAGGCTACTTTTTATAGTATTTTCATTAATTAAAGCTTTTATGATACCATGTTTAGAACAGCGAGCTTTTCTTTGGAAATCTTCCTTTCAATTATTTCTCAGTCTTGCTCTTAGGTAGGATAGAATTTATACTACTGAAGTGATACAACATGATGTTTAAATCATTTTGGCCACTGCTTATTAAATGCTGCGGAAAGTTTTTTTCACGGAGGCATTGTTCTGCTTGTACGTTTCCTTTTTCTGACATAGCATTCTTACTGAGTGAAAACTTCATTCCACTCTTGCATGCAGTAATCAATACATTTCTTGTCTTGCGTTTTCTTGCCCCTTACACTGTAGTCCAACTATTTAATTAAATATGAGATTATATATGTAAAACATATTGATATATATAATTTAAAATATCAGTTACATGCGATCTTCGATAATTTTAGTTTTTAATTGATAATGTTTACATCTATAAAAATGTTGCCAAAAATAAAACGTTACATTTGAACGCGCGAATCCAGTCTTTTTCTTATGTTTAACGGTCACTAATATTAAAAATTTGTT
>KZ308341.1:1253183-1320205 GCA_000376725.2 Ladona fulva | reverse complement strand
TAATTGAAAGTATATATATATATATGTACTCATATATGCCGCAAAACCTTTGATGGTCGTGCGGGGACCATTGGTCCACTTGACATGGAATGACCCGGAAGTAATATATAGCGATAACAGGATCCCTTGTTGAGAGAATGATAGAATTTTGGGTAGCTCTCACATTATCATGAAAATATAACATACTGCCTCTCAAAAATAATCTTAATTTGAAACAACGATTATGTAGAGTGATGCAATGTGCAGTGCATGCTTTCAAAAATAAAGGGAGTGAAGTAGGATATAAGTATAAAATTTATAGGATGTAAATGCGGACGCTAAGGATGCCAATAACAGGCGAGAGCACTTTGACAATGTGGATCAGAGAAGTTGTTGGAGAAGGAGTCGGCTTCTTTTTAAGGTTTCCACTATTTTCAGCTATGTAGAAACACTCATGTCACGTTGGGGCCTGAAATTTACACACGCTCAAAAACTTTCGCTCCGATCAGCATAATGATGTCACGGATCTCACAATCAGATTATATGTATCGATACTATCGATAGTTCGGTTATTCGACTATATGGACCATATGGACTATATTGAAAAGACAGCGCAAGATTTGTAACATTTGTAACGATGAAGATGATGTCATCCCGTTAAGGTTCTATTGTCTAGCAGAAATCAGTTTCACAATATGTAGGTTATTTCTTTGTGGAGCTGAAGGTAAAATGTTATGATTTGAATTCGTACACTGCTATTGATTTCTTTTAGCATTAATTAATTATGCCTTGTAATCATTAAAAACGGAAATTTTAGGATAAGCCTTAAGTCATTAAAATTAAGCAACAACTTTAGCTGTAAGAATTCCAAAAATAACGAGTTTGATAATCCAATCTAGTACTGAAATTACTATTTTAGCAAAGTCTTGTTGGTTGGATGCATTCATGATATTCAGCCTTCAAGATTCACAAGCACTGTTGAAATCTATCTTTCGAACTTGAAAATTTATAGTAAATCATCCTTCTCCTAGCTCTGTAAGTTTGTTTTATAATTCATGGCCTTTTTCGATTATTTGGATGGATCTAATGCTTCATAATAGAATTAAAATTATCTGACGTCTTTAATATATCAATGTATATTTTCAAATTTTTCTACATTACAAGTATAACTATTTTTATTATCAGTGGTTCTTAACTAGGGTTGGATGCACCATGGTCCAAAAGGGCTGTTCAAGATGTTGTGTTAAAAGGGAATTGCTTTCTACAGTGTTACAGTTTTAAGAAAACAGTTATCTCTCAGGGAGCATTTTAATAGTTTTTTTCTGTAGTTTAATCATCTTATATTATTTAAGTTTGCAGAAGCCCAATTTTTGCCGTTGCTCGTAATAATTTGTTATTTTTACAAGGGGGTGTTAGAAAACATTTTAAAATGGGCTGGCAACTGAAAAGGCTAAGATCAATTGCTTTAGATAAATAGTTTATCATGATATTTTTAATAATTCATATTTTGAATATGGAAATTTGAAATATTATATATTTTAAGAATTTTTTTGAAGTAGAATTAAGCGAGTAATACAAGGCTTTGTAATCTGATACATCCATAGTGTCCTTAGGCCTAAGTCTCCATTATTGCTGATAGATTTAAGTCAGTATATCAGATTCTCTGCAAATCTCCCCAAATGGGGTCATTCTACATTGGGCAAATCAACCATACCATCACTGCCTGTATCCAAGAACGTTTGTGTTGCATATGATTCCAGGCAGGACAACCATGGAAATCTGCAATTGCAGAACACTGCCAACTCAAAACTGCCACAGCAAAACTATTTGATTAACTTCAATGATATAGAATTCCTTGGTAACTGTAAAATGGCATGGTTACTAAGGAAGCCATTGAGATATGATTAATGAAGAACAATTTCAAAGAAATGATGGTTACATGCTTATCAGAGAATGAGTAGTAATCATAATGAAGAATCCGGTAGGTCAGAACGATCAGAAAGGGGCTGTTGGGGAGTATATAAACTACAAGTGGAATGCTCCATCTCTATCCCTAGGGAAGATGACAATGTTTGTGATTATAATGTTGGCAACAGTAATGTCACTAGAATTAACCTAGGTGAGAGCCTATGAATAATTTTTCCATATTACTCATGAGGAAAGCTTGAAATCTCTCTGTAAGTTGGGTTATAAGTTTGTCTTCACTAATTAATTTCCTAGACTTGTATTTAGAATTCAATCTGGGTTCTCTAAGGTACTGTACAAATCTTGGTAAATTAAAACAAATTGAACGAAGTCTAATATTTATTAAAGAAATTATTACAGTTACAATTTCATAAATGCTAAATAGTCAGTGGTAAATAACATAAAAAGACAGTGCAGTATCCTAAAAATAGGTTTATTTCATGGACAAAACTGGTGAAATATGTATCAGTTTTGCCATTCTTTGGATAAATGGCAATCACAGAGTAAAAAAAGAAATTCTTGAGTATGTTCATAATAAAATAAATTCATAAAAATATGATCTCTACAATTAATGAGAAAACTGTTAAGAAATGTGTAAAAATATGATTGTAAAAGACTCTACTTGTTACAGAAAAAGGTAAAAAAATTATCCTATTTTTGCCACATTTCAAGTCTAAGAGATCCCTTTAAAGTACTTCTTTCTTCTACACTTTTCTGCACAAAATGATCTCACAAATTACATCTTTATGTAGTATGATTGCAAAAGATTAGATTTTTTGAGATCAAAATCATATCACAATTCTTTTATTGTAACACTCTTAGAAGACAGTTTTTATACAAAAGTGATATCTTTGGTTTTACTTCTGCCACGAATCCGCCGACTTCTAGGATGCCTCAGTAGTTTCTTCCACACTCTAATAACCTATTTGAGAAAAAAGAGAGAACAATAGATTGATACATTTTGTATTTCTTCTACGTAAACAAAGCATTACAGCAGGTTTAACTGTACTATAATTTAAAATTATACTATAAAATTATTTATACTATGTATACTATACCATAATTTACCTCATTATGGAAGAAATTTGTAAGAGAAAATGTTATTAGAATGGCAATGCTAATATAAACAATTATTCGTAACCAAGTATGGTGAGCTCGCCATTCTCGCAACTCTGACATTTTAAGGAAGCGATTTCGATATTCTGGTGGGAGCTCAAAACTGGATGGTTTTGGATAAAGTGCTTCAAACAAATCCTTGAGAAGAATGCGCACTTTATCATTGTTCTTTGGTTGTTGTGGATCTAAGTTATCATTCAAACAAACAAATTTCCTAGAAAAGTATAGAGATGGAATTAGAAAAGTTCCAATAAGATAAAAATCAATGCAGTTTAAGATTCATGATAATGAGAACTTAATGTTTCTCATCAGCAGCATATACCTTGGTTTTTTACGAATGTCATCAAGTTGGGCAATAGCAGAATTTATATCAGAGTTTAACATCTTGAAAGCTACCTCTTCATCACCAACAACTTGATACTTGAAGCGATGATGTTTGCCAAATTTTTTTGTCAGAGTTTCACTAATAGGTTGACATCCAATTATTAGAGCTTTGGTTACCACAGGCTGTGAGATGAAATATATTCTCATTGCAAAATTTTCACTTATCTCATTAATACTTTTGTATTCATTAATCATTTTTAGTTTTAAACTTGTAATGTAATATGAAATAACAAACATTTCAGCATTTAATAAATAATCTGATATGACATGATACTAATAATTTTTTACATTAGTTATAAGCAAAATCATCAAGGGATTTCATTTGTATGGCTTGAAATATTTTAAATAATTATTAAATACATATCTTCTCTAGCTACAAGTATCTTAATTTTCATTAACATATTCAATAAAGCAGATATATGCCAAACGTAATGTGGGATAAATTACTGAGGCCTGTAGTACTTCATATAGAGAGAATTTGTAGGTTCATATTTAACGATCTTTTTCCCTGTTGTTTATATTTATAATTAAATCTTACATATATCCTTGACTTAGCAAGACCTGATTATTTCTTCAATGATATTGTTTCTGAATATTTATATTATTTGAAGAGCTTAACTGATCACAGATATTTCATGTTTTTCTTCAAACAATTTTTCATTGTGATTAAAAAAACTAAAGGAAAAAACCAAATTAAGACATAAAAAATAATACAGCTTTAGAAAGTTATGTCATTTACCAATTTTGAATCCAAGTACCGTTCATTTGATGGTATTTCAATTTGTTCATCCAGGGATATAGAGTTGGAACAATTGATCAATGATCTCTCAAATCGTAGAACTTTATCATAAGTAAGGGGATGGTCATAAATTCGGGCTAGTACTGTACGAATTTCCCGATCAGACCAAGTTCTGAAATAAAAAGACATTGGAAGTTTATTTGGCATAAATTCCTAAAATTATGTACTTATGTTAGTAAAAAAACTACTCATAACCCATTATGGACTGAGGTGAATTTCCAATTACATACAAACCTTCAGTTATCTGTTAAATAATAAAATATGACATTGCCTTGTAAAAGAATGCGATATCAAGGAACAGAAATCCTCCTCCTTCACATGTCTATAAAATAAATATAAATAAGGCTAGAGTAGTAGTAGCATTGTTAAAAGTGCTTCGACAGCTTAGGTCATTTCGCACGTATGCCCCCACCGGGAATCGAACCCAAGACAGCCTTCACTGAAGTCGAACGCGTTGCCTACTTGACCATCAGGAGCCCAAATAAGGCTAGATTGTGAAAAATATTATCACATATATCCATTGGTAGGAAATGGAATAAGTCCTTGCATAGTTCAGCCCTTAATCAGTTATATGACACATCAAAAAGTAGTAATAATATTGTTAAAAGTGCTTCGACAGCTAAGGTCATTTTGCACGTAGGCCCACATCGGGAATTGAACCAGGGACCGCTTTCACTAAAGTCGAACGCATTGCCCACTTGGCTATCTGGGAGCTCCACATCAAAAAGATTAGTAAAAATCTAGGGTGCATCTAATATAGATATCATCTAATGATAGATCAAAAAAACAGCCCCAAAATCCTAACTGCATATCATACACAAGTATATAAAGTACTTGATTATATAAATAAAATTAAATATAAATAAATATAAATGATTTTATAGGATAGTTTCATTTGTATAAAATATATCTTTAAGTATCAAAATAATTTTCATTGATAAATAAAGGTGATAATTCTCTAAAACTGATAAAATATTAGAAAACTTAACATATCAAATATTTAACATATGTGGCATACCCTGAGTGATCTGTATCAAAGTTGTCAAATATTTCAGAGACTGGAACAGCAGTTTTTTCACTCATAAGGAAATAAAAATAAGAAAAGGCATACTGCATATCATGAGGGCTTCGAACTTTGTGTGATGAAGTTTCATCCCATTCTTTTGGAAACCTGGAGAAAAATATAACACATGATGAAACAGAAAATTCACTCAAAGTTGTGGATTTAAAAGATCTGAGGTGAGAAATCTGTATTTCAATTCATGATTAGAAATATGTAAGCTTATTTTTATTATACATTTTCACTGACCATTAGACTCTTCATTGAATAATACATTTTAGTTAACTTCAATGAAGAACTAAATATTTGATGCAGGTATACAGGAGATTTTCATGCTACATAAATCAATACAGTAATCCAGAGTGTTAATTATAAAAGGTCTTATTTGCATTTAAATGTCTAATCAGTACAATTTTGCAAAATGCATGAAAAAGAATGTTAAGGAAGCTTGTTTTTTTACGATAAAAATGATCATTAAGAGCACTAGGGTGACCCGATTCTTATATATGAGCTAAGAAAAGAGACTCCTCTCAGACAGAAAATGTCCTCCAGATCAAAACATTTCATTGCTCTACATCACAATTTTAATACATTAAAAATGTCTTCAATATTCATGAATATCAACAGTTATCATTATTGAATCTTAAATAACATAGTTGCGATGAACTAAATGATATTTCATTGAATTAATACATTATGCTGGCCAAACCTTGCTTGAAGTTCTTCCATAACCTTTTTGTCTATGAGGTGTGCCATGTGGGCTGGAACTTTCCTTGCCTCTAAACCATAAGCTTTGTCATAAAGCCGATTAACATACAGCAAAGAATCAGCAAAAGAATCCTGAAGCCTTCTACTTCTCCATCTTTGCTCAGCATGAGGAATTTCATCATGAGAATCTTCTTGTATCTCATGAAGAAAATCAATCTTTGGAAATGAGTTTTCTTTTGTATGTTTTACATAATCATTTGACCAACTAAAACTTTTTAAACTTCTTGCTTTGAATTCCTTTTTATCATCATTTTGGTTATCCTGAGTTCTTGCTTGTTTTATGCTGAAATCTGGATATTTAGTAGAATGCAATACTTTCATCATAGAATGGATTGTACTTTTGATAGCCTTTTCCCTCATCAAAACCTTTGGAGCTAGCTGTACACCTTCAGCAAAAGGAGTGATTTGAAGAGGATTCTTTTCATTGGCAAGGTTAGCAGTCACTGTGTCAGTTTTGGAATTGATTGGAGCTGAAGATTTCAGCTTTTCAAATAGGGTCTCTTTTTGTCCCTTTGATACGAGGAGAGAATGATTTCCAAATGTGTTGAAAGAGATATTAAATTCTACCTGTTCAGAAAGAAAGATGCTGGTCAGTATAAGGAAAAGCTATTTTGTAATGTTCAGAAATTTAATTTTCCCCATATCAGCAAGCTATACATATATCTGAGTGGTCACCTTGAAGCTGTCCATATCTAATAATTTACTACAGGAAATGTAAAAATAATTGGTTGGAGAGCTGAAATAAAAGAAATTCATCTTCTAGCCTAGAAGTGTATAAGACAAAGCTGATGGTGGCAAAAAATTGATAAATTAACAGGAGAAAAAGAATCTTGTGAGAGGTGGCAAAGAAAATTCAGCAAACTAATATTCAGTAGAATAATTTTCAGCATCAGAGGAAGCAAATATATTTCATATTAAGAAAGATCTCGTGTTTTCCCGGTATATATGATGCAAGAAGTTTTCTTGGGTTTCCTGCTGGGTCGCATGTTCGATGTTGGTCGATGTTTCAGCTCCTTCCCTAGGAGCCATCTTCAGGATGAAGTCCTTGATGGTTCCTAGGGAAGGAGCCGAAACGTCGACCAACATTGAGCATGCAACCCGGCAGGAAACCCGAGAAAACTTCTTGCATATTCCATATTATTTTCTATATGGATATAAATAATAAATATACAAAAATTTTATCAATCTCTCATGTATATACTACAATATTGCTTTTTAGTTAATAATATTGCAGAATTTATTATATAAATGTGTTCTTTGTAGCATCTCTTTATCTCCCTCATATCTATGGTATTGCCTATTTTTTTGTTGCTAACATTTAATTAAGAATCTGGCAAATGACAATAAAGTATTTCTCATTTCCAGAAATAAAATTTCTTACTACGGTTCGTAGAGTTTTTGCTTTTCAAATTTTCATGGAAAAATTGTATAAGGGGGTATATATTCTTAGAAACTGAGGCTGTTGGAGGTGATATTAAATGTTTACATTAAGTAAAAGGAACTCTAAAATAAGGCTCTTTACTTATAGAAATTTTACATAAACATGCTATTTTAAAAATCTGATAAAATTAAAAATAAAATTTAGCACTTCTAAAATAGGGTATGAAATTCAGACTTAGAAATGACATTTGATATTAATTTGTTATTTTAAAATCGGTTCCTGTTAGTTATGATGTATAAAAATTAGGTGAGGTTTAACCCCTCTAGCTGGTTCATTGTACACATGTACAGACCCTATTATCTTTCCCAATGGCGTTTGTACGTCCAGTACAGTCCAGTCACCTCATCCATAGTAAGTTTCTTTTCCCTTGATCCCTCTCTCGTTTTTTTTCACACTTCTTGCTGTCAAATGTTGAGAATGTGTGTATCATGCTGCTACCTTTGTTGATCCATCATAACTAGCAGTAAATATTTTTTATAAATGCTATATATTTTGGACAAATTTAAATACCACCATAGGAGCTAAATCCCAAAATATTAAATACCGGCTTGAGGGGTTAACTTAAAGTTAGTCACTTCTCTCAAAATATTCGACTTTAAACAAGTTATTTTAAGATAAGTTAACATCTTCTAGGCTACTATAAACTTACTATAAATTTTGTATTCTGAGAGATATAAAGAAGACAAAGATACAACCTGATATGTAGGTTTTTGTCTACACAAATAATCTACATCTACATAAGTACCCTGCAAGCCGCCTTCCGGTGTGTGGCAGGGGGTGTAAACACCAAGAGTAGAATTACTTCTTTAATTTATTGTTATCACATATCATTCATGGAAAAAAAGAGTCCCTAAAATGAATTTTCTTCGCGTCTATTTCTCTTATTTTACACTCACTATCAGATCGGCCAAAGTAGCAGGGGGGGTCGCATAATACCAATTACGTCTTCTGAAAATGTATTTCCTCTGAATTTATCTAACAATTGCAGCCTAACTTCTAGTCTTCTTTCTTTTAAGGATTCCCAACCTGCGTTTGAGAGCATCTGCATCACGCTTGCTTATCTATCGTAGCACTTTTTAACAAAACGTATCACCTTACGCTGCACTTTCTCGAGTTCCCGAGAGTTCGTTTCATCCGCTGCGTCCCATATACTTACTGCATATTCTAGATGGGGCCTAACTAACGTGAAATAGCATCGCTCTCTAACTTTTTTCATCGCATCTACCTACAATACGCTTTATAAAACCGAGCTTTTTAGTTGATTTACCGCATATTCTTCGAATGTGTGAGCTCTAATTTAAATTATTGGTAAGGGTGATTCCAAGATATTCTACTGAGTCGACTACATTTAAATTTGTTCCACTTATTTTGTACAGGTGGTTCTGATGCAATTGTTTCCTTTTGAAGAAATTTAATACAGAGCATTTATCTGCATTAAGATCTAGTTGCCATTTTTTACACCACATTTATATATGAGCTAAGTCATTTGAGAGTGAAGGGCTATCTTCATCACTTGATATTTCTCTATATATTACTGAATCATCCGCAAATATCCTCACATTGCCATCGATCTTGTCGCTTAGGTCATTGATATAAATGAGGAAGAGGAAGAGTCCAATTACGCTGCCTTAAGGTACGCCTGAAGTGACTCTGACTTTATCCGAACTAACGCCATCAAGTACCACTTGCTGTTCTCTCTCGTGTAGAAAAAATATTTATCCATTCAATTATTTCCTTGTTGATACCTGCTAATTTTAGTTTGTAAATTAATTTGTAGTGGGGGACCCTGTTGAAAGCTTTCTTGAAGTCAAGGAAAATAGCGTCCACTTGCTTTTTACTTTCAGCAGACTTTAAGATATCATGGACGAATAGAGCTAGTTGAGTTTCGCATGATCGGTTTTTTCTGTTTTTTCTAATTCCGTGTTGGTTCTTACTGAGGAAACGATTGCTATCTAAGTACTTCATAAGTGAGCTAACAACGACGTGCTACATTACTTTTCCGGAGAGTGAAGTTAATGAGATAGGCCTATAATTTTCTGGGTTCTCCCTCAATCCACTTTTATAAACAGGCGTAACATTCAATGACTTCCAATCTTTCTGCCATTTCTTTCAATACTCTAGCTGGAATACTCTCTGGACCTGGCAATTTGTTTGGCTTAATATTATGTAAGTGTTTTGCAATTCCATCTTCAGTAAAGCATATACTTTCCATTGACGAGAGCGTATTAATCTCCGGAAGGGTATCTCTGCAACTATCGTCCGTGAAGATAATATATAAATAATTTTCTATACAAAGGTAAAATTGAATTTACAACAATCCTGTGATTTTTAAGGCTAATGAAAACAAGGACATGTATTATAGCCATACTTGCTGATATTAGGGAAGAAATATAGTAAGAAAACACTACCTTTATAGGATCTCTATTCTTCTTTCCCTTCAGACTTACAGACATCACAGTGTCATTATATCCTGGCTTAAGAACAAGTGTAATGGTAAATAATTTGATTGATAAAGCCATCACTCTAACAGCTTTTGAGTCAGTATATTCTCCATGGGTTATCTCAGAACCATCCTTCATGAAGTTGGTCAGATTCCAGTACACAGAAAGGGCACCTAAAATTAAGTGGTAATCTCCAGAGAGGAACTTTATAGAATATAACACTTTTCTCTTTAATTACTAACTTTTTAGCATAGATATATTTTTAATAAAGATTATCTTTCAATCACAAACACTACAACATTTCTTATGCAATGGATAGGAGACATTTCATAAACACAGTAATTAGATTCCCTTTAGACATATTATATTATTCGACATTATTTATAAACAGATATGGCTCATACTCCCAATCTTACCACTGAAAAGATCTATTAGCCTAATTGGTTACATTTGAAAATTTGGACTTCATACTGTAAATTCTTTAAGAAACTGAATTAGGGAAAGTGTGTGATTAAAAATTAAATTTCATTAATATTGGATTGAAAATTGAATCTTTACATTTGGTGTTATTTATTCCAAAACCTGACTTGAAATTTTATACACACTAAGGGAAAAATTAGAATTATACAATAAATACAGATGCATCTTTTGCTTGCCTTTCTCTTTTGTGGTGAATCATTAGCAAGTATGCTCTAGCTTTACAGCAATGTGTTTTGCTTTTTTGCTATTAAAGATTACAAAATGTCACTTTCTTCTTTTGATAACAGTACTTCAAGAACTGACTGTCCTAAACCAATGCAAATGATATGCTTACTTCTTCTAACAAATATAGAAACAAAATTGATTGTCAATACAAGGGCCAAACATAACTAATGACGTTATTATTAAAAAAATTCAATCTATGTTAAAGAAGTAAATATTAAGTAAAGGCTATATATTCATTAAATTGTTACTAAGCAATGCACTGTGTAAAATAATAGTTCAGTTAATCTTATACCCATAAAAATATAAATGATGTAGGGGAAATAAACATTTTTATCGATTTATTATACACATTGAAATGCCAGCATGGGAGGATGTCACTTTCATTAGGTATCTCTTCATGCACAATTCGTAATAAAATCTAGGGAAAAACTATAGGAGAGCTCAAATCTGTTTACAAATTAGTTTGGAATCAAATCTTTAACGAATGGCAAGTATGCTGAACAGTAGAATTAATCTTAAAACATAATTATTATGCTAAATCTACATTCATTAACATAATAAAAACCTACCTGAAGGCACATGATATGTTTTGACATTGGCCAACAGATCAAAAGCAGCCATTTGATGAAAGTGACTTGTGCCACAATCACCAGCATCAAATCCACAAGCCATATTGTTGCAGTTCTAAAAGAGAATGGACAAATAATTAGGTAGCTCATTCCTATATTTTCAATAGTAAAACCTGGGAGAGACAAACACAAGTAGGACAATTGTGTCAATTTGATTCATATTTGCTTTTAATGATGAAAACTCACTATATCACAGTACTTGTCTGCTAGCCACGAGTCTGTGCAATGTGGGCCACATAGTTCAGCAATGTCATTGTTGTTTCCTTCGCCCCAAAGTTCACCATCATCATCACCTCTCTGAAATCCTTCATCATCATCATCAATGCCATCACCATCCCCCTTTTTCAATGACCCTGGCCGAAAGCCTGGACTCATCCATCTTGATGCCTCATTCCCTGGAAGACAGTCTCCCCCATCCCAATGACATTCAGAATGATTGCAGGCACGATCACAGTACCCATCTCCTATCCATAAGGGTGGGCAACCCTCATGGCATTCTGGGACTGGCCATGACAAATATACCTATTGGAAAAGCACAGGACATGAGAGAAAAAAATTGCAACACTATAAATGATAATTATAACTATTTTAAACAAAAGACCACCTACATTGATTCTTGTGTAAGAGTATGGGTACCATAATGCGTCATTGCATTGGGGGACAGAGTTCTTTTAGAATGTTAAACTTAATCAAAGTTAATTTTGGTATAGTTATGTTTTGTGCTGAATTCTTCATCTACTGCTTCAAAGGTACAACCTTTCATTGATATACAATATTTCTGATGTAAATATTTTTTGGCAATTGTGTGGAATTCTTCGCCTTTATTATCTTTTGTATATGTACTTTGGCAATTAATTTCTAAATGAAGTTTTCATCAGTGAATTCTTAACCACAAGTTTCAATTGGTCCCACTGCATTTTTTTGTTGCTGAAAACTTTTAACATTTTACCATAATTACAAGCTTTCTGCAAATTTCTTTCCATTGACTCTTACTCAACTCTTTTTTTATTTGTATACTCTTTAAGAACTTTCTCAAATAATTATAAATAGATTAGGTTGATTTTTCTTGGTTTAATTTCCATAGAAATGGATTACCCAATTGAATGAAGGCTTTTCCAAAATAGATTTTGCCTCCCAAATAAAGTTTTTGGTCCAAAATTATACATACATCCAAGACCCAGCAAATTTTGTTTTTGTTAGACACTATTATGAAAGAGCAGTCAGCACAATTTGCAAATAAAGCCATTGAAACAACACTGAATTTGAAGTAACAGAACTCTTGGGCAGCCAAACAGAAACTGAATTTGAGGACTCACTAATTGATCAAATGAGTCATGTTAACTTAATTTCAATGCAACTAAAGTCAAATGTTTAAATTATTACCTTTTGGCCATATGCAGCAGTGTAGAAATCATCAGGCCAAACTTCTTTTCCAAAGAGCATATCATCATTCAAATATAAAAACTTTTCTGATAATCCAGGTATTCTGAAATAAATTCTTTCACTTTTAAGGACAACCTTACTAAGAAACAATAATAATCTGATACACCAATGGCTATGTAAAATAGATGAGGTGGAACATTGTTTTAGTTTATACTGATTCAACATACCTGTGCAGATGGCTTTCAATGGCAGGGCTGCCAAATGTAGGCAAATGTGATACGTTTAAAAATATTTCATCATGGGTGATTAATGTGAGCCTTGGATGTTCTAAATTGATCCAATGTGGTATCTGTCCATTAGTTACCAGCCATATATGTCTCACCCATGGTGCAAATTGCTCTACAGAACGCAGGGAATACCTAAGTTCCTAAAATCAGAACTCAAAATGTATGTTTGTTATATGTATCAACTTACTATTAAAATATGCATGTTCATATTGATCAATTTCAAGTAATATTACTTGTCCTATCATGTAGATGAACATGCTTGTTTAATTAGAGAAGAATGGTATTGAAAATTGCTCCTATCCAAAATTTTGAAGATGAGTGCCACATAAATATCTTGAAAATAATTAAGAATAAATATTTTGTAAATTTCTTCTGCAACAAAGCTAAACAAATTCCTTTTTACAAATTACATCAAAACTTTTCTTGTCTGGCCTTGATATGCAGGAGAAAATGGCAAATAATAATCATTAGTGAATACTTCTTATTCATCTTTTTCCTTAAGAAGAAATAGCTACAAGTCTAAATTATTCAATTTTATTTGTTTAGATGTATCCAATTCTGCTTACTATGGGTTTCAGGGATTTGAACATGACAATGTTTGTTATAACCTTTTGCATGAATCCACGGAAATAGTCTTAATCTTAAGGTAATAATATTATTAAAGTAATATTATTACCTCTTTATCATCAAACCGAGATGGGGAAAAGTCACCAAGATTCTCTGTACTAGACAGCTCTAAGACTAAGGTGGCTCGATGAACTTTCACAGCTTTCCCTTGAATTGTTAAATTTCCAGAGAGCTAAAAATAAACCAATAAATTCAGTTTTAAGGAAAAATACAAAGTTCATTTACATATAAATAATAACTCACTCACAAAACGTAGGCAAATTATTCAACAAGAATAATAATGAAGGATATCCTAAATATCAAAGAAAACTAGAGGCAAAATAATCTGAGAAAATTAAGAGATAAATACAAAAGTAGAATATCCATAAGTCAAATGTTACCAGCTCCGATAAAAAAAGAAAAGTTACTTCTCAGGTTTGGGTTCTCAAATATTTTGTTTCTATAATACAACCTTATGTTAATCCTAATTTGATATTTAACAAATCCTTCAGTTTACTACTTACTTTTCTTCCAGCTAAAAATAACTTCATTGCATAAACATGCCATTTATCAACTTAAACTCAGGCACAGTTTTTCAGAACTTACTTCTATTAAATGTTCCATAGGCTGTGCCCAAATCAATAAGTGCATTCTTCTGTGCCCTTGTACACTTTAAATTACAAGCTGAAGAGCAATATTTTCTTAAGTGCTTACTCAATCTGACATGCACTCCATTCTGCAATCTAAATTTTGCTTGTAGTGGTAGCAGTTAACAGAATATTATTTTCAATATAATCCAATATAAAACCAATATCTAATTGAATGGCTTAGTGGAATAAGGGGGTATCCCACAAAAATACGTTTCTGAGATATTAAGTATTTTATTAAATTTTCTATAGCTAAAGGGGAAAATTATCATCCGCAACAAAATAATGGCATTGCATTAAGAAGGTACTGAACTAACTTACTGCACATGTACAATAAAATATATTGATTTTTAAAAAGACACTTGCATTTTATAACAAAGCAGAAATACAAAAGTTTACAATGTAAGAAGTTTACTAAGAAACAACCGACTTATATTATGTCATGTTCATCATTTTCACATCCACCATCTGATTTCAAATTCAAGTAAAAGTTGTGGTAAACTGGTGGTACAAACTTTAACATTGAAAGTATGTGACAAAATTCAGCAGCTATAATTGGACGACCATTGGGGTATTTGTAATTCAAAACTGTGCCTACTAATTTCATTGATTTTCCTTTACCTTTCTGAAAGCATACAGTCATGTATGGAATCAACTCACTATATGGAAAGCCCACATCCTCTTTATGCCCACCTTGGAACCCCAGAGCTGATGCTTTTCTGAAGTCTACATTTGATACAGAATGGGTTTTGTTTCTTTTCGTAAGTTTATTAACTAATGGATTCAAGCTTACAAAATCGTCCTTTGTCATTTGTAACACAGTAAATGGATTCTTTATTTTCGCATTCCTGATTACATTTCACCAGTCATGATGTGTATACACATATTGTGTATGTTGCTTTAACTTTTCAATTACGGCAAAATCTGCATCACAGGGTAAATAAGTATAAATAAGTGTTCTACGCTTTCAAACCAACCCATTTCAATCATATAGATCCATAATGGCATAATTGGCAATTTTTTGTTTTGTCTCGTGCAGGAGTCACTGAACACGATACGTTTTTCATATTTCCTCTAATTTTGCGGATAACGTGAAGCAAACAACTTCCCATTTCATTCGCTCCGCGTCCTGCAGTAGACTCAGGCCAAACACACATAAAAGCATCATTCGAATTACAAAAAGTTACAAGTCCATAGTTGTTTTAAATAAATCATAACTTCTGTTGGGATATTTGGCGTTGGCAATGCCTGTTGCAAATCCATTGATACCCGATGTATTACATGTAGGCTCAAGAGCCTTTTTCCTTGCATCATGAAGACTTGTACGCCAATTCAGCATTTTTTAAATGTAAGCGGTGAGTTAAAGGCTGGTCTTCTAGGGAGATATTTGCAGCTTTGTCACTTACTTTACATATGTCACTTTGTGGAAGTTCAAAACCAATGTTGAAATAGTTATTAAAAGTATGTCTATGCTTATGTGGTTTTAAAGGATTAGTTTCGGCCTCATTACAGTACGTGGCATACAAGCGATGCATTTCCTCAACCGAGCTGACACTTAAAATATACTGCCTGTTTGGGTTTTCTGTAAGTGAGTCATGTGAATTGTACTTTGAACAGTCTGATAGGTTTTTCAGCAAGCTTTATATCTTCTTTGCATACATGAGGTTTGCGGTGATGTTTTCCTCGTCTGTTCAGTTTTGGAGTGCAGAAAGATAGTCTTTCGGCAGTACCTTGAGGGGCAACTGAAACAATATGTAACCAACATAAATACTTAAAATTTAAAGTTTAATTTCAACACTCCTGATGAACTGTTTATTACACTTCATATCGCTGGCATTTTACGTTCATTTGCGTGATTATTCTGTCAAGCTCATTAGGTATAGGATTCAACAAGATGCGGGATATCCCCCTTATTCCACTCAAATTACATAAACTACGGAAAACATCTTTCGAAATTTTAATTTTTTCTTTAAAATTAGGGCTATCTAGCAGCCTAATGGTGGAATAAATAAATAGTATACAGTATTAAGTTACTCATTATGCAGTTACTTCATTTCCGACTAAAATGTGGGATACCTCCTTTTTTCACTAAGCCCTTCAATTAATTTGGCATTCCTCTGTATTATATCTCTATTTTTATGAAAAGATAATCAATCTGTTCTTCAACCAACTCCAAATTCAAAACAAACAAATTCAAACAAATCCAAATCGTAAAAAACCAAGCTGGTTTTAGTGCTGTATAGCTGCATAAGTGCTTTTTATGAAATTCTTTACATCAATAATTGCTAGGAAGTTTTAAGTGAAAGGAATAGGTCTTAAACTTTGCACATAGAGGTGTGAGTCAGAAATCCCAATGATAAACAGATGTGAAAAATAGCAACAGGACTAGGACTTGAACTCAGGTCTCCCACTTTCCGGGCAGGTAATCTAACCACTGAACTACCATTCCACATCTCTTTCACACATTTATAACAAAATCATTCCCTTAACAGAGTGATATAGACATGGCATGGTAATTTAGTGCTTAGCATATCTGCCTGGAAAGTTGGAAACCTGGGTTTGAGTATCTGTCATGTCACCATTTTTCACATTTTTTTATTCTTAGGAAGTTTGAATTTGAAAAAAATAGATTAACTCCTTATATTTCAAAAGGAAATCAAACTTATAATCATATCATGGCAACCATGAATCAGTATGTCTCTTGAAAATCCACTCACACAAGCACTCCCTATTTTCTATAATTTCCATAGAAACATACAATCTAGTGTTTATGTGACTAAATGTATTCACATCAATTTTTGTTCATTTCAATATTAATCTGAAATGTAAAATAATAAAATTGAACTTTTATATTCTTGCAGAGAAAATTAAGTACCTTAAGAACATCATTCATTATACCAGTAGATGAGAGTGAGATGACAGCTATGCCTGCTTCAGGATAGAGGAGCATGTGATCCATTGACACAAATGCTCCCAATGGAGAAGAGGCAAGTTGAATGAGACTAATAGTGCCAGGAAGACCACTCACCAACACTGCTCTTGGCATTGCATAAGATAATGGAGCTTTCTCCTCTGAAATAAAATAAAAACAATTCCACGTTAAAATTATTTCCTTCAGTAACATTCACATGGTTACAATCAGGTTTTCCTTAAATTTCCCTTTGAAAATTGATTGTTGAAAATTGAAAAATCTTAATATAGTAAATTATGCTATTCTTCTGCAATCATGGTAGAGCACCACAATGTAAGTGCCAACTTTCTTCTTTCTGACAAAGATTTTAAAAAAAGATAAAAAAATAACATTATAGAGGAAATAAAGGCCAAAAAATCTTCTTACTCGTGGCAATTTAAGGATGGGGGATTGTAATTGAATTACTGAAGCATAAAAACCAACGAAAATTAATGGTTGTTAATAATCTGATGATTTTTTAGCTCCCCAAATACTTTTTCCACACAGCCACACATCAACAAAAGTACTCAGTTAATCTTTTGGCAATTCTAAGAGTTATGTTGTCTTGAAATTATATGCTTTTTTCATTGAAAATTAGAGATTACAAATCTAAGATTTGTAACTGAGAAAATTATAACTTCTAAGGGAAATATTCTAGGAAGCAATCTTGTGATACAGTTGGTGAACTATGTACACATAAAAAGTCGCCAAAAGTAATTGCAATGTTTCCTATAAATTAATTTGCTAGAAAAATATTAAATTGGAATTTCTCTAGCAGATTTTAATGAAACTCCCACATTGTATTTTTTTAGGTTATTGTTTGTTCATTAGAATGCAATCAATATTTGCCAATCAGAGAAAGCTGTGGCTGTAATTTCAAAATATTTCCAAACTATCAAGATTACTAAAATAAGAATGCAACAAATGAATTTAGTATTTGGTATCTCCATGAGGTAATGGGAGAGAAAAAATTAAATCAGAATCATGATGAAATTTGAGATATCCTCATAAAGGTTAAGGAAATTCATCAAAGGAATCCTACATATTGAATGACTATTTAATCTTTCATTAATCAAACTTTTAAAAATCTTGCAGTTTAAATTTGTCTACTTTTCAGATCCAACTCAGATTTATCCCGGTGGGGGCTCACGTGCGAAATGACCTTAGCTGTCAAAGCACTTTTAACAATACTACTACTACTACCAACTCAGATTTAAAAAGGAGCAGATTGCAGCAAAGAAACTCACCAACTGTCCAATATGCATGGTGAGCTGAACAGTTCTGACTTGACCAAGGACTACTTTGCGTCAATGATATGAGAGCCGACAACACAGCTTCCTCAGAAGGGAATGATATTAAAGTCCAGTGAGATCTGCTCTTTTCAACAGAGTCAAGAATCCTGACCTCGGTGACGCTGGCTAAGGAGGTATGTGATGAGCGTATGCTAATAAGGGATGCATGTCGAGGAAGCTGACACCTTATATGGAAGTAAAGATTTGACAAACAAAATTTTACTCATGAAAACGAAGTAGATGATGCACAGTAACTCAACTTAGGAATAACTATCAGAAGTGAGATATATAAATTCCCAAGAATATTTAAACATTAACTAAATCTGATAGATGAACCACATATTCTAATTCAACCAAAACAATAATTGATTACTTGAGGGCTATGTGACGCGATGGAATGCATTTCTGGTAACCACATTGATTTTTCTCCACAAAATCTTCCTTGACATCGGCGCTTGACAGTAGACCTTCAGAATTTTTTCCTTCCATACGAAGTTTCATGAGGTCTTTTAGCAACTCAGGATCACTTCCGTTTACCCATGTGTAAACTATATCGATAGGTACATGATGGCAGAGCCTACAAAAATTGAAGCGAAACTATGATACTCCATAAAAAAATATATAACTCTTCATTTCTATTTTATATGTTCCCATACTCATTCTGTAACGATCTTCCGACTATATTTTCACTAAATGCTGAGAAGAAAGAATCGTATTTCTTTCTGCTCCAACTGAACCAAGTCTGAAACATGCAGAAAAATATGAAAATTACTACATCATTTACTTAGAGGCTCCAGTTTTTCAAAAATTTCTTATCAGTACCTCCCCAAAATGAAATGCTGACACAAGAACTGTAGTGACGGCTATACACAATATCAAGAAAGAACACTTATGAGATAAAACATCATACGTCTGTTTTTGCAGTATTTTCCATGTGCTAGCTAAAGGAAACATTTTGCAAGTTGTAACATAATTTATGGCTAAAATTTCAATCACATTTTAAGATGTCAATCCGTATAAACACTGCACGAAAGCCGGTGGGAATAATTTCGCTTCTTTGCTGTTTCATATATTGGCGGTATTTTCGAAATTTTAGCTGCAATATCTTGTCGTAATTTCACTAGTTTATGTAAATTTTGCGATGTATTCCCTTTGGTGTAATTCATATTTTAGATACCGCTATTAAGGACTGAGTTGTCTTTTTTTAATGCTAATAACAAGATATCAATGAAATACGATAATCTATTATAATACTTTCAGGGGGACGGTTTTTTTAACTAACCATTACTTGTTTCTTTTAATTATAGAATGCTTGTTGTTTCATAAATTTGTTTTAAATATACCTTTCCGGTGTATATACTGCTAATATCTTTCTTTGCTGGTCTTGGGTATATTTTACTTTTTGTGCTGAAGTTGCTTTATCCAGCTGACACATTGTAGCTATAAATATGCATACATAGGGAAATATAAACCTTTTTATTAACATTAAAGTTCTTCTATCTTAATGTTCCGTTTTAACGGTAAGAAATAGGTGGAACTATACAAAAATACTCGAGAACTATCGATACTTCTATCAGTTCGAAAATTATCGCAATAGAATGAAAAATCCGACCCATAAGAATCTAATAAATACAACTTACTGAGAGACATTTTATTTGCCACTCACGTCTTAATTTTGAAATTCATCAAAAAAAAACTTTCATCGAACCATCAACTTGATTAGCACGTTTTTCATTCCGGACAGACGCCAAAGAGTAATATATATTTTTCATCTTTTTCGCTTTTTAAAACATCCGTGAATTCAAAATTTGTCTACTAAGTAATTCTACGATAATATCCGATTCTTTTGTGATTCTTAGGAAACTGATAATCATAGGAATACATTCTTACAAGAATAATTAAAATATTATTAAATTACTAGAAAAATATATAATTACTCTACCCCGTCATCAAATTCTAAGGACAGAGGAAGGGTGAGGTAGAGAATGTAAACACGCTGTATTTCTCCTTGACCAAGACTTTCATTCAAATCTGTGGTAGAATTCAGCGAATATTGACGAAAAATATCAAGCGATACGTGGTAGAAAATCTCTATGATTTATTAAGGATTATTAGCTTAAGTAGCTTTTGAATAACTTATTGCATTCAGTAAACTATTGAGATTAAAATCGGAATATATCATGCCTTTTGGTTTATGGGAAATCGCCTATCGGGCAGTTATCATTTCCAAGTCTTTCAAATATTTCTGAATTACAAGAAATAAAAATTATGTGACATTATGCTTACATTATCAATTCAGATGCATAGTTTATTTCCCCATTTATTTACGGGGAGTATTGGTGGATATTCAAGATTGTATGTAAAAAAGCAATAACACAAAAAGAAATGACACAAAAACACAACCCAACCTGTCTCAATAATTGGCTAACTCATGGGAAATATACCCGTGTGTAAACTGCCCTTAACCCTAAACAAAACCGATGTGTATCTGGCAAGCTGCTGTACCGGCGAGCAATTGTCCACACATGGTCTCACGCAGGGTGCGATCCGACTATGATCTATAAACATTCAAGCAAGGAATTTAGGAGAGACGCAATCACGCTTAACAATGAGTTCGATTTCGTACTCTGCTTATTTACTTTCGCGAACCATTTATTAAATTGAAAAATTAGTTATTGGGCCTCTATTATATGGTTGTAGAAACAAATTGAACGTTAAGTGAAAAACTCATTTCTGCTAATTTAAAGTTGGCTGTACCCCGAATAGCCTGGGGAGTCAAAGTATATAAATATAAATCTCTGTTCTCTCGAACCCGGCTCTTTTGAAAAAAACGCCATCTCGTTGGCTCGCCCCTTTTTAAAAAATCTCTTTCTCTTCAACAGCCGCCCGTCGCAGCTTATGTCGGTGGAATTTTTCTCTCGTTTCTCTGACGGATTGCCGCTCCGAACATGAAATATTAGTCTTTTTACGGTCATGCTATTCTCATATCCCCTGCCGAATATCCCGACGGCTAAACGTTTCCATATTTCCTGAGCGAAAAATGAACATATCCGTTTTCACAACGACTTTTCGGTGGATTAATCATCTCTTGGCAAAAGGTGTTGAGGCACTTCCTCTTTTTAAGGGGTCATCCCATGACTCGAGGGCAAATAAGATTTGAAAACACTCGTCAGAAAATCGCAGGGCGTGGCCTCCATCAATAAACTTCTCGGTGACTGCGAAACATTCTCTTCCGCGCCTCGTGCTAGATACTCGGTATAGTCCAAGCCGGAACTGGTGAGAATGCTTGAACATCGGGAACAAATTCGCGGAGACCTCTCGGCCTTATCTTTGGGACGAAAAATTTGAGGTTCTGTACTAATGGTGCGAGTGGAATTTACAACTCCCACGCATATGGACTTACGAGCGAAGAAAGAGGGAACAACAGAGGTGATATTCTCCCGATGCGAAATTCCAAATTAGAATTGTCCTGGATTCTCTCCCAGCCCTCCCATTCTACATAGCATATTTAATCAACTAAAGAAATACTCCTTAAATCAGGCAACCTAAAATCGTATAAATATTTTTACGCAGGTTATTTCGAGCAAGTTCATTAAAGTAAAGAAGTACATAAATGTGTCGCCGAAACCTCGTATGTAGCATTAATTACAAAAGAAAAGTTGAAATTCGAAAAAAGGAAATTCAATAGTAGATGTGTTCGACTATTTTATTTGCAAGTAAATTTCTGTAAGATCGAAATTTCCTTTCAAATTTTGCAGAAGTTGACGAGCCAGTCTAAAACCATTAACGGTTCACATTTTTCCAAAGGGCTGAATTTTGGACAACTTTGGTTGCAAACAACTACTTTACTCCCTTAGAGATGCGTAACATAAATAGGAAAGCAGAATAAGGAATGCACGGAAAATCAGATATTAGTTGATTATGTAATTGTAAAAACACCTTATAACATACAAAGAATCAAAACACTCCATAGAGAGTATAAACTATTTTTACTAGACCACAGAGAAATAGTTTATACTCTCTATGGGGTGTTTTGATTCTTTGAATATTAGAATTACCACAAAGTTAATCCTGATTCTGTGTCGTACCTTATAACATGTTTTTCAAGCTCACAAATCGTATCAAAAATTGGCCGATAAATACCCATCATCTCCCTTTAGCAATCGACCTTCATCAATTGATTTGTCTTTTTAGTCTTCTGCAAATTCGGTCCTTTTCATAAAAACAATAAACCTGCATGTCATCTGTCAAAACACGCACAATTTATTTTATTTTCTGAAAGGCGGTCGCTTATACAGGTGAAATTCGAGGCAGTTTCACTTACAGAGGTCTAGATGTGAAACTCACACTTACGTAGGTTTCTACTTTCTCAACAATAAAGTTTTCGAGTTGAAAATGATGGGATCCTTCGTCTCGCCCACAGAGTTTGCTCGCTAATCCATGTCTCACAATTCAGGCTCGACTTTTCCTACTTACTGACTTCAAACGTCCAACGAGTTTTCACTCCTTTAGTTCAAGTTGAGTTATTTTTGCAATCGATTTATATTATGTTATCAAAGAATACATTATTTTATCAAAGATTAAATTATTTTATCAAAAAGTACATTATTGTGTCTTAGTATCAGTGAAAACTTATTAAGGCAGTATTATGCATTTGTTTGTCATTTNTTTAAAAAATATAATTTGTGAAACACTCGGAATGACTGGTATGAACTGTCCCAGATTAAATAAATAAATTCCTAACTTCAGGTTGAATAAATTCATAACTTCATGCAACAAAATACCGCCGGTATAAATTTATCGCATCTCGACTCGAACCCAGGGATCCCACTTCCGTGGCAGATATTACTTATATCGTAAAACATGCTCAGAAAGAGGGAGGCCTAGGATCGAGTCCCACTCACGTCGACATTTTTACTTCTGTTTCTAATTCGGAATAATTATTATTTTCCACAATTTCGATAAACTACAAAGTAGGTTACTCCCATACATCTTTTCATAGACTGATTTTCATAATATTGACGATGGGTTAAATGGAAGAGGAGACTTTAAAGTCTCAATTTCGCCCAAAATAAATAATATTTATTTATTTATTATTAAGATGATGATACATAGAAAGATGCCAATTTTTCACCATGCTACATGGAGTCGTCACTGCTAACATGAGGGCGAAAACAGGCGCAGAAGTGTGTTTACTTACCATACCCATCGGACACTGATATCATCTCATAGGCCGTGAAGATTTTCTAACTTATTTACTAAACTATTCTTGGCAGGAATAAATACTCCGCCACCTAGTCAACCGTCTCTGATCTTAAGGTGTGTAATAATGAAGAAATGTATCATTACATACCGTTTATTCATTAGCCAGCTCTCGTTTTCCAGTAATACATCAGCGCATATTCACCTAATCAACTCAAAAAAGTATTGATGTAACGATACGAACATTTTTACCGATCCCGATGCAATTCCCGATTCCGATTTTTTATACATTTTATACATCGTGTATTTGGAAAATAATTACTTAACAAAAATGTATATTTATGTAAAAATATTTAGTAGGATCATTAATACAAATATACATATATTTAGGTAAAAGTTTGAACAGTTAAGGAAAAAATTATTTATGTAAATCATAGCTATCTAGTTATGAGCTCCAAAATTCAAAGCAACGATTTCAGTTCATATTATTATTATCTTACATTATTTTTTAATTAAATTAAAGTTAAATAAATGGATTAAGAGCATTTTAAGAGACATTAAATTTTCATTTTTAGCCGAAACGAAGTAGAGTTAATCTATTTACGGAAATTCCGAGAATCTAGTAGAAACTCGAAATTCTACATTCTACTTAAGAATAAGTTAAATAAATTTACATTAAATGTCATATTTAGGCGTTATTAGTCTATACACTTTGGGTTTAATGAAACTTCAGTTAACGTATATTTACTTATTAATCGTGAACCTTTTGAATTGCAAAGAATTATCAGAAATGAAAGATTGAGTTTTTAACGAAAAACTCCAATGTACCGTTTTGGAATCGGAGATTTCGACATCAAAAAGTTCCAATAAATCCGATACCTAATTACGGTTAATTGTCCCATCACGGCAAAAAAAGGACGGCTTGATTAATAATAATGCTTCAGCTAAGATCCTCCTACTTTTTATTATTATATTAATACTAAACGTATTTTCTTTTCCTTGCCATCTGCTTAAGCTTTTTGATGTTTAAGAGGTAAGAATTTAAGTTTTTATACGTACGAGGTGGAGCAATTTCCCTTTCGTCTAACTTAAGAAAAGGTTACCATAATAGAGTATTGACCCTAAGTTACTCATTCTCTATAATTAATGATTGTGAAAGAAGAAAATAAGTTCCAATAATCTTTTGTTTTTGAAACGCTTTTACCACTTTCGCTCAATGTTTGAGAGAGCCTTTTATTTACGGAAAATCGATTCATCCATGAGAATTTCTTTTCATATCAGCGTTGTCTTTTAATATTTCTTCTCTCTAGAAACCCTGCCTGTTAAACAAACATATTATATTTTCCATGGCAATATAATATCAACGGGGGTATAAAAACGTGTCAAAATATTCTTTTCTTTTTGCGTACATTTCTAAGTAGAGTGACATATCAACAGGAAAGCATCAGAATGAGTTAACCAATATGGAAAATATTTCGGTATTGGTTCCGGAAACCTGCTGTTAAAAATCATAATTCACCCTTTTTGCAGTTTGCACATAAATTGGTTGCATAATTTTTTAATACATGAATTTTACCAAATATTGTATTTGATTTATATTTAGTTGTCTGTATATTATTGGTTTCGTGTATTATGATCTTTGAGGGATATCCTAATTTGCTTTTTAGCGAGGATATTCACCAATTAAAGTCGAATCACTGTGGAATCACCGACTCCAAATTAAGGTAAATAGTTTATTGAGAGGCTTCTGGGACACCTGTCAGGAAATATTCTTATGGTGTGAAGAACAGCATTTACGGTGGAGTTATCGAGTCAGCCTGACTGTTTCTAGAAGCTACTGGGTTCAATCGGAATAGGCCGCCGATGGATTAATTAATCGTAAGGTCAGTGATAACTCCACGCAGACGGCGCACCCACCGTTGGGATGAAGGTATTCGGTCCTACATCAGCCAAAGGTAGGGGACGACTCTTTTAGCATAACAATTTCTACTAACTCAACTTTTGTCACGTTTTGTAGTCATCAAATGTTTACATACTTTAGATTGAGATTCTTCAAATTGAGAATGAGGCGTACAGTGAGATCCTTCAACGGTTCTTCAACCTCTCAGTACGTCTTTGTGCGTTACATATGCCAATTCAATGCCTTTACTTCTTGGTAACAAACCCCTCTTTTTATATTCAGTGTCTCCATTAAATGTCCAAATATTTTTATCGTCTTTCCGTTTCCTTTTATATGATGGGCTCCCGGATAGCTAAGTGGGCAACGCGTTCGACTTCGGTAAAATCGGTCCCGGGTTCGATTCCCGGTGAAATGTGCGAAATATCCTAAGTTGTCGAAGCACTTTTAAAAATACTACTACTACTTTCACGTGCTTTTTAAAGACAGCTAATTCTTTAACCTTTTAACCTTTTCAACATCTACCCTATGCACTTATTCTGCCTACGTTTTAATTTTTCAATCAAAATTATTTTCTCCTTCTACACTTCCAGCACTTCTATTGATTCCCAAAAATCCACCTTTGCTTTTTCCAGTCATGACACAATCTCATCTCTAAGGTCTCCAGTTCTGAACCCAGCTCAGTCCTCTTTTCTGACGCTTGCAATATTACAATCATCTAGCAAAACATTCCACTCTAAGGATTCCACTAATCTCATTGAGACATAATATTTAAGGACATACCAACAGCTCCATTTCTTTCACAAAAGACTCCTTCGCTACAGCAACTCCTATTCTAGCATCAGTTGCGCTCCTCCCTTCTCAGGAATGGAAACTGTGAAATGTGAAACTCAGGAATGTACTGTCATCAGGAGTCAATTCTCCCGATCAATTTCCTTCTATTTTCACCAATTTTTCTGCAGAATTCTCTCTTCACTTTTCTTGCAATGACTTCATCTCGTTATTCAGTCCATCCATTACATCCATTTTATTTTCATCATTTTTCTTTAGCAACTTGCTTCTTGTATTGTCTTTCCCGATAGTTTAACAGACCATGCTTCACAGCCATACAAAAGGACACTCCATGTATAAGTATTTATGAAGTGTTTACTAATATCAAACTTGTATTATTTAATTTTAGCAAATATTTTATGGTAGAATTTCCTTTTTGCTTGAGCTATTCTACTTCATATTTCTCTCTTGCTACTTCCGTAGCTGGTGATCCTGCTACATAGGTAGCGGACCACCTCGACTCGTTCAAGTGTATCCATCCTTAATTCCACCTGAAAATTCTCTTTCCCATTTCGGCCACTTACCATGAACTTGGCTGCATTAAAATTCCATTTTAGTATACTCTTTCATTTCATTTTACATTTAAGCCAGAGTTTTCGTCAAATTTCGCCTTTACAGCGAGTATTACAATGTCGTCTGCAAAACTGTATGCTTTTTGTTTACCCTTGTATTCGTACTTCTTCTTTTATCTCCTCCTTAACTTCATTTATTGAGAACAAATTTGTGACATTAAGGATCATCATTGACAAGCTGTCTCGCTGTTCTCTGTGCTTTAACTTCACTGTTAACTGTTCACCATTGATCAGTCATACATACTCCAATTTCCTTAAGTATCAACAGCGTTCTGTTTCAGTTTTATCGTCGAAGGCTTTCTCTAACTCTATGGATGAAAGATGGATTGTATTTCTACATTCGCTTCAAAAGTGGGAAAATGAGTTACAAACGATATTAATTAATTAAATTAAATTTTGATTTTTCATATCAAATTTAAAACAATTGATGACACCAAAATGTGATGACTGTTTCTCTCTAGTTACTTATTAGTCTTGAGTTCAGCTTTTACTAGCAGGCGCGTTAGGTAGGGAATCATAGGTCTCGTGGTAAATATTCCCGTACGATAGGACGAATTATACTAATTTTACAAATATAATAACAGATAACTAATTTTATTAATTAGGTAGTGACTAATATTTAAGAAATTTTTGAGCGAGGCGAGTTCTTTCCTAGGTTCTTCAAGATTTTTCATCATTTCGGCAGTACTTAAAGGTAATTATATATCACTATTAACAAAATTATTATTCATCATAAGGATCAATTAATATCTAGTTTATCAAATATGGAATGCTTTCTTTCAGAGATCGATGACAAAAGCGCATATACCCGCCACAAAGGCTGATTTTTACCATAGGAGAGTGATTTTCTGGTGGTAAGTGTTAAATAATATTATTTTCTTTACACTAACGAGCCTTTTCATCACTATCTCAATATTGTAGTTATCTCAACCATTATCTTAATTGTCATTATTTACGAATCATATTAATATAGCATTATACTAGTTATCGTTATGAATGAAGTTAAATTGTAAATAAGTAGCCTAACGAAATATAATGAGTGTTTTTACTTATAATTCAATTAAAAGTGAAATTGAGGAAAATTTTTTCTCGCTTAAAATTTTTCGAAAATGAATATTCAAATAAAATTCTACATACGAGCCTGTATCTAATTTAGAGTATTACTCTTACTTTGAACCTCTTTACCTAAGATTATCTGGTTTCCATATTCTTTTTATTTGTCATCTTTATCCAAGATAGCGAATAAGAAGAATATGGACTCAAGGTAGCAGCTCTCTTTGAGAGAGTTATTTAGACAGCTAAGTTGTCATCTTCGGTAGATATATAGAACGGCGTTTGATTGCTACTAGGAGAGGTATTTGAGTCCTCTATGTGTTGTGACATGAATTAGAGAGAGTGAGAATTAGGAAAAGATATTATGATGCTATTCATAATTTCTTCCGATCCTGTGTATGAGGAGGCTTTAATAGGCGACTAGCTGGAGATATTTCGAAACGGATTTTAAAAATGTCATGTTTCCTATATTGAGTGTGTGGGTCTTGTATTTATTGGGCGACGAGTAAGTATTTTTCTTTATTCTAATTTCACTTGATGTTCTTTGAATCCATCTTATATTTTTAGTTTCCTCTGTCGTATACTTGATCTAGACTCTTACATACTCTTAGATATATTTCTCTGTTGAGGGTATGAGGTCTTTCGTTTTGTGATGAAAATTTGGTAGTTTTCTGCCATTTGACTAATACTTAGGTTTGGTTAAATAATGAAAAATAAGTTTTCATCTATCGCTCGTACTATTCTTATGAAATTTTGCTTTATCCTATTGGATATCTCTGAAGTTTTACGTTATTCCACGCTGAGCTCGCTGAGCTGAAATTTAGTATTGTTAAATAAAAAGATCAGGGCTTCGCATTTTCCATACAGCCATCAGGGCCTGATGATGGTTGTACGGCCGAAACCGGTCGCAAAAGAATTAGTCGAGGAAAATACGAAGTCCGGATCTTTTAATTTAGTCATGACGTTCCACCAGGTATCATCCAATCACGTTGAGTATATTTTAGTATTGTTCACTAATAACGTTTGTGAAACGCGTGAAAGACATAGCAACGCAGTTCTTCGCATTCAAATCAAGCTGCCAATTTTTACACCGACTTGATATAACTTTTAGGTCGTTCTGTAGGATACTACTGTCATCTGCCGTTTGCTACATTAGCCAATGGGCTGGTAGGGTAAATGTGTACCGGCAAAAGTGCAGAATGCCAAATTTTTCCGTCGCGTTCTGAGCATGATTGTAGTTAATCATTACGTCAACAACGTAAAATGTGCATGGTTTTTGTGTGAATTGGAATTAATTAATACCACTGACATTCTCGGTTTTCTTGCTTAATGTATTTATTTAATCTCGTACTTTAAAAGCTCGTAAAATAGGCTTGAATATTATATAAGGCTATAAGACTCATGTTTTATGATTACGTTCGTAGTTATTTACCCATCCTTTATTCATTTACTAAAATTAACGATTTCTGATTTGTCCCTTCGTGAGTTTTAGTAATTATAATTGTAATGAAGTTTACTAGAAAAGAAGCATTAGTGTAGTAGCATCACGGATGGAGTTGCGTGGGTCGTAAAAACGTGAAAATAACACTGCTACGCACAATGGGCTAGAACTAGAAAACCTGGCCAAAATTACGAAAAAATATATATTTTTTAAGTTCGAACTTGCATAGATACTATGAAACATACTTGAAACTATGCATTAACAATCTTGGTAAATTCTGAAAATGACTATGAATGTCATTTACGCTGATTCGTGCGCATTAAAATTACACAAGGGGGTCAATGTAGACTAAATTTTACAAAAAATGCACACCAGGTAATGTAGCGGCATAAACCTATTCTTTATCCTTTATAGTACTTAATTTTAGTGGTGAAAATTAAATATTTGTTCATTTTATGTAACAAAATGTCGAACCCGTATTTCAAGCAAAATTTTTACCAAAAGAGAGATAAATAGTAAGAACTGACATCGAATTACGCAGAATAACTCAAAAAACGACATTTTTTAGCTTTGTGAAGGTTAATCTGAAATAAAATGTTGCGGCAATTCACAATGCCTCCCTGAAGTTCTCGGTTTTGAAAAGTAAAATTAAAAATTTAAGATATATTTCTATGGCACTTTGCTATACATTTTGGTATTGTGCTGAGAGAAACGTGACTTAGAGCGTCCCTACCCATAGATAGCTTGGCTGCGGTGCACCCATCACCCCATTGGAAAATACGGATCTGTGCCTTATCCCATTTACAATATTTACTTATCCCGATTATGGAATGTGATTACTTTATTTCTAAAGGCAAATTTTAGATTTACTGCCTGTATGATCATATGAAATATATTTATAGTACAGATCGATCGACGGTGTTCTTATATAAGCAATATTTCTCTGTCATCAAGAGCTCGATTAAGGTAGTATTTTTATTCGCTTTATATATTTATAAAGACACGACACAGTAAATAACGCGTTCACACCACTTTCTTTTATAGACTTCGAATCAGGTTATGCAAATTTCAAAACATATTTCGTCAGGAAATGAGAAACGTGATCATGGCAAGGATACACGATCAGGAAGGGAGGAAATCCAAAGCATCGCCCTTCCTTCGGTCGCTCATAAAAACCCCTTTGTTTCTGCACGGCACCTCTCTTCAACCCGAACAACACGCGCTCTCTCCCGATCGCGTATGCATGCAAACATTTCAATTACCCTTTTCGCCTTAACCTCACGGCAAATCCCTCTCTGCTCGAGCTATCATTCTTTTCTCGACGATTCGCATCCCTATGGGAAAAACCCACCTCCGAGCCCATATCTTACTCTGCGGGTGTCCCCCGACCGCTACACACCGCCGCGCCAGCCGGACCTCGGATCCGCAAAACGGGAAGGTAGCAGGAGGGAGCGGACCGTTGGTACGCCCACCGTGGATAAAGAGAGATATAGGCTATACAAACGCCTGTAGGCTGAGAAGAAAGACCGCCGCGACAGTTTTGGAGACCTCAACGATGGAGTAGAAAAGGAGAATAGGGTTATTTTATTCGGGAAAAAAAGTTTTCGGCGCGGAGAGTTAAAAAAGAGTGTCATTGGATTGCTATGAGAAAATAGGGGAAGGAGCCAGGAATGGGATCCCCGATCCAAGGAATGGCGGCCATAAGAGAGGTAGGACTCTGTAGGGGTCCCCGGGGGCGGTCAGGAGACGTGGGAGGGATAGGGGAAGGTAATGGAAGTCACCAGAAGGGGAAGTTGAAATGCTGATTAGAAGTGGAGGAGGGAGGCGAGACGAACTGGAGGATATGGGCGGAGATGTTCTTCGAATGTCGCAGAGATACAAGGGAGGAGAAGGGGTGAGTATGAGGGATGGGAGTGGGCGAGAGATATGATGATGCAGGATGGATGAGATAGTTGGCCCCAGCAAAAGGGAGGGTGGGGAGACTGTGGAATTTATAAAGAAAAGACTGCGGGACCTCTGGAATTGCAGAAAAAGGTAGAATAAGTAAGCTTTTCTGCGGAGCAGGGGTGAGGAAGAGGGAAGAATGGAGACGAGATTGGTAGAAGAGGACGGAACGAATGGATAGACGTATATGGAAGCAAAAGGAAAGAATAAGGTTATGGCGACATGAGTCCGAAAATATGACGCTAGAGTGAGCAGAGAAAGATGCTACGAGAGGAGGGAAATCGTCTTCATTGAGGATAGTGTTTGGTTGTGTATCGCTGTCCTGAAAGAGAAAGGATGTAAAAGAGCGAGAGAGGCTGCGGTTAATATAGGAGAAAAAGGATTGGCAAATTCAGTGGATGAAATTCGCGGCTTTATTACTCTGTTTTTCATTAAAAAAATTACTTATAAAAACGTCATGCCACTTATAGACGGTTATTTTTTTTCAAGAAAACTTCCAATAAAAATTCGCTACGTGTATGTAAAAATTAAGAGGACGTGAGTAATATTTCCTTACTAAACTATTAATACAATTCAGATTTACCTAGTTTATAGATTGAAATTTCCTTTCAGTAGGTTTCTTAAAAATAACTACCCTAACTATATAACTTTGTACGAACAAATTCTTATAAAGAATATTACCAGAAAAGCGGAGAATTAACTAATTCATCAAAAATACAGTGAAAATTATATAATATTTAATGTAATTCACAAAGTTTTCACATTAAGATTTGTTTCTTCTATATTTAAATGATTTTATTAAAGCAAAATTGGAAATTATCATTAAGGTTTTTGAGAGAAATAAGGGAAAGAGAATAATAAGGGAAAGGATTGAAACAGTTTAGCGATTTTATCGATAAACGGAGACAAGATTAAAATATTAATAACTATCAAGACTTTGCCAAGATTGTCTATCTTTGAGAGTCATTCCAGTCTAAACATATCCTACAAATAAACCGCAAATACTGCACAAGGAAACAAGGAAATAACAACAAACAAGGAAACTTCCAAGTGTCGTTCAGAATTCCATCTTGGGACGTCAGTGTTACTCTGCTGGCACTTCAGTTCCACGAAGATAATAAGGATTACATAGATCTCCATGTATCTAACTCACTCCCTTGATAAGCATTTAAAATATAACAATTATGACTAGACCTTAAGTCAATGATAAGGGTTTATTTATAGAGAAAAATATCTGCTAGTTTTATCTTTTACTCTTCTTTTTCTCCAAATATGTTAACACATGATATTTGTCTTAGGTTTCAGCAACATTCGGTAGGAAAAAAAGTTTTAGCTGATTTTCCTAACTGTAAATCTAATAGCGTTAGGACCTGTTAAATTAAGGTATATAATTTAATCATTCAGAGAAGCATAAAATATTTTTCTATAAAAATCCCTTCGAATGCACCGCATAACCTCGATGAATATCAGAGAAGAATAAACCCTAGTTCCTGAAAAGCTTGAAATCAGTATGTCCAGTACAAATTATATTTTAAACAGACTTTATCAAAATACAATTTTCTAGATAAATAATAATTATTAGGTGGTGCTTGAATTAAACTTTGAAACATATGGAATACTATTCTTCTGTAATTCGAGTTCAATACCGAACTTATGTTCCTGTTACCGTGCTCTGACGAATAGAATATTTTTCATTTGTCTTTTGGTACAAGACTGAGAAAAATGTATCTTTCATTAACTTTTATCTCAATTTTGCTCATTAAGGTCTCTCCTTTTTTAATGTTACAAAAAGTGTTGCTTGTGGAGTCATTGTGATTTGCTTTTGTGGACTTGTTCCGCTGATAGCATTCTATTTCAGTGAAGAGATCAATGACAAACTACCGCACTCCTCATTTAACCTAGTCGCCTCAGCCCCTCTCCAAAGCTTGTCGTTGCTTATGATGGAGGGATGAGGTTCAAACCTGCATTCAGGCCATGACTGTACAGACAGACCTAACTTATAAAAGGAATTCTTCTTATTACTCTTTCCTTCAGTACATTTTTTTGAAAGCACCAATTTTCGTATTGTTCCTAGCAAAATATATGAAAATAGTATCTGCGTGCATAGACTATTATTTGGATACCAAACTGTGTTCAAAGCACAGATTTTCGAGTTCTTCACAAAATCCTTAAAGAATAACAAGGTATGTTAACCTCACTTTCTACCTCAAAACTATTTCATTCTAAAAAAGTTGAAATAACAAAATATTTTCAACTTTCCGCTGAAGCACAATTATTTTTAAAAATTTAAGCAGGATATATCGTTCAAAACAGTCATAAATAACCCAAGTCCATATTTTGGGACTTCACCTCGAATTCCAAGCAGGGTTATTGCCTCTCTGTTTCTCAAAATTTTCTCACGAGTCTTAATCTCTCGTTTATCTGCTCTATCTCAGATACATTCGTACGGCCATTTTCATTTCGATGTCATGCTATTCAAAATTACATACAGGTCTTCAAAATACTTCTTTCATCATTATCTTGCTTCGCATTTTTTTGAAGTCGTTTCACCTCCCTTATTTAGGATCTCATTCAATCCAGATTTACGGCCACGTCTTGCCTTTTTTTCCGTTTCCGGAATAACTTCTTATTTCTTAAAAATTACTCCTTTTCTTTCTGAAACTTTTGTTCACTGTCATCCATCGCGGCAATCTTCCCCTTATGCCCACCTTCTTCTAATTCACTGCTTGTTTTATTCCAACATACTCATTCATCCTTATTATAGCTTACTACAACGCAGAAGCGGCTGTGTTACTTGTCTCCATCCATTCCATATATTCTTCATGTATAGATTTCTGTACCTTCTTTCCATTCACTTCATGGGGTGATAAATTACTTTATCCGTTAGTATCATCCGATCCCAGTACTGTCCTCATCTTTCTGCTCTCAATCGATTCACTTACTCTTTGAGTACTTTTTTGCTGATAAAAGGTATGTTTGTCATTTGTCTGCGTGCCGATTAGATCATTACTCCTCTATGTATTGCCAAATGTCTCATTTGTTGTGACAGAGTTGTTTATTTAATGCCAAAAACTCAAAAAAATAGGCTTAACCGACGAAAGGTAAGAGGGAAAATGAGTTCCAATAATATGAAAGTTTCTAGGATTCCCAAACGATTAAGAACTGGTGATTAAATTTAGACGTATAAGGGGTTTTATATGGAAACATATTCGGATTAGAAAATAAAATTGGCGGACCTCAAAGAATATTCAACATTTCAAGTTAAAATTTTAGGATATGGGCGGAGATGTTCTTCGAATGTCGCANATGACAGTGTATTAGTCGCACACTTCATTAAATTAGGCATTATATCGTATTTTAGTATTTCATAGATATGTTTATGATTCAGCGAAAATGATGTTACTCGACATGGAAATGTGTAGGCAAACTATCATTTGGGCTACAGCTGAAACACTTTAAAGAGCTTACATACCTCTTGAGCGTTCCTCATTTTCTGCCACTATGCTCACTTCTTTATTCATAATATATTCATAATATTCATATAAAAGACAATTCTTGACTTCAATCTTATACGTAGTGAAAAACATTATTCCTGTCTAACAATGTTTGACTGCAGTCACTCCAGAGTGATTCTAAATGTAAATGTTTTTACTTTGGGTGCATTTATGAAGTTTATGAAGTTGATTTTAATAAAGGTTCTAATTTTTTATTTAAGACAAAATATGCAACAGTATTCTATTTAAAGGAGTCGGAATTATGAGTGAAGGCAAACAGAATGAAGTTACTATTTTAAACGAAATTTTAGCAGAAGATTTCAAGGCACATCATAATTGATTTTCTATCAAAGAATAATGCAAGCTATTTGAGTTTGAACAGCGTAGAAGCAGCATAAGGATATTGATAATTCTATTTCAATACTTCTTATTACAGGCATACTACAGGGTTGTCGGAAACGCGAGGGACGCGGGTGGTTTATATCTATAGCCAATATGGGGTGAAGAAATTTCCATATAGCAAACATTGCCCTGAGTTCCTGGATAGCGTAGTGAGCAACGAGTTCGCCTTTGTTAAAAGGGGTCCCGGGTTTGATTCCAGATAGGGGCCTACGTGTGAGATGACCTCAGATGTCGATTATTCTTAACAATACTACTACCAATACCACTACAAATTGTGGAGCATGATTACTTCCATTTACTTTCAAAATATAAAAATTCCACCTATCTTCTTTCCATTTTCCCCTGGTATTTACGTTTGGCAATTGCAAGCCCCAAGAATATTTTTATAGAGCATGATATTCAGTTGCCTACTTTCGGCTTAGCATATAGAGAGGTATCTCTATTTCCTTCTTAATAAGATTGTAATTCATGGCATTTTGTTGGGGGAAATTGCAAATAATAATGATAATATATCTTTAGTAACTCTTTAAGAATGACAGGAAACCTTCGTTTCAGCTTAAATGAGCGAATATATAAGGTCTGGCCTGCTACTACAATTGTACAAGTAAGTTGTACATACGTCCATACATTAATTGCATATTATTTCGTGAAAATTTCATCAGTTGGATAGAACCAATGTTCTTAAATAGAATCCGGCGTGTGAAATCTTGTTAAAGACCTTCACGTTTTAGGTTACGTAAGCATCCAGAAATGAGTTAATAAGAAACGAATGTAACATCCAAAAATGGATTATTAATTCTAGCCTTCTTTACCTCGCTATTCCCTCTCCCTGCTGTTTAAAGTAAGGAGTGATACATAGCCCTTAAGAGCTGAAAAAATGTATCCGCTTCTTATTTTCCACTCTATTAGAAGCCGGCAGATATTGGATGATTTTCGTGTTGGGATTTCCATCATCTTATAAACTACGCCTGGAAAATTAAATTATCCCACTACTCGTGGACGGTTCATCATCCAAGACCAAATGAAGAGAGTGTTTTGGTCACGGCGATTTTGAGAGAAGACATCTGAGTTGAGAGAGACTGCTATAAGTAATGCCGCGCTATAAACAACGCATTAAGCGCGACTTGGTTTCGCTTCATCGTGCCGCAGAACTCTTTAAGGCACTTGTGAATCTCCGCACGGAAAAGTGAATCATTTTGTGAGTAATTTGGGAAAAGCATCTATTAAGGTTAGGGCCGAGATATGAAGTTCATCAACGGGAAAATGTCCTTTCGCGAGCACGAAGTAATTTTTCACAGTTATGACTTTCAAGGTCCGATGAGTTTATTTCTCTCTTTTCTGACTCGGCTCGTAAAAACTGACTCATCTGCGTAATTTGGTTTTGTTTCCAGCGTAGAGTCACAGAATGGATTCCATTTGGAAGACAACGGGCAACAAGGGGCCGATGTAGGTGGCCGGCGATTTCAATGGGACGATAGATGGACGGCTAACTGACTAAATGAAGCAATATATCAACTTCTCTTTATACCTCTCCCTTCGTGGAACTCTCGTCTTTTAAAATTTTTATTTCAGCTTATATTCGGTAGACGTGAAAACCTTGGCAAATCCTTTTCCTCGACTCCAATTTCGCTGTAGATGACCTGGATGGCTCATTTTAATGGATCGATGACTGACCGAAAGAGGAATGAGAAAATTTGATAAAGGTGTGTTGAAGCAAATGAGATGATGGAAGAGGTAGCCATCAAGGGGTAAAGGGAAAGTAAAATACTAAAATCGGCTCGGTATTAGGATTTGAATGAGAAATCGCTGCGGTTCAGTGGAGATGACTTGGAGTGCAGATTGTGAAGGACACCCAGACAAGAAGAGATGAATGGTGCGGTAGGAGTTTGGAATAAGAGAATGGCAGTGGAAAAGGGTTCTTATGAGTGATTGAGCGAAGAAGGAATGTATAGAACATTGAGGACGAGAAAGATGAATTTTGTTCGGCATCTGTTCTTTGGAGTGAATCGACTTAAGGATATACCCTGATTACGGAATACTCCAGAGTTAAGTCCATACTTGGTTTTTATTGGTGCTTAAGGATATGAATGCGTAGAGTTCAAACCTAATTGGGTATAATATGCGGATTTAAAATTTTAACGCCCATCGTTAAGGGTATGATAATCTCTACTCAATGCTTGTCAAAATTTCAACTGTGGAAGTTTTTTCATATCAATTAACTTACGGATATGTCGTATAATTGCGTAAAGTTTTCCATATAAATTCAGTAGCTTAAGCTGTTCTCTCTTTTTCATATCCATTAATTATTCTATGGAACCATAAAATATTTACATTTGACTTGACTTTTCTGTTATTTATATATTCATTTTCGTCAAAATCTAATACTTTATATGCAATTCAATCTTGCAGAGCTGGAAATTGAAATATATCGATAAATTGTTCATGACAGTGTATTAGTCGCACACTTCATTAAATTAGGCATTATATCGTATTTTAGTATTTCATAGATATGTTTATGATTCAGCGAAAATGATGTTACTCGACATGGAAATGTGTAGGCAAACTATCATTTGGGCTACAGCTGAAACACTTTAAAGAGCTTACATACCTCTTGAGCGTTCCTCATTTTCTGCCACTATGCTCACTTCTTTATTCATAATATATTCATAATATTCATATAAAAGACAATTCTTGACTTCAATCTTATACGTAGTGAAAAACATTATTCCTGTCTAACAATGTTTGACTGCAGTCACTCCAGAGTGATTCTAAATGTAAATGTTTTTACTTTGGGTGCATTTATGAAGTTTATGAAGTTGATTTTAATAAAGGTTCTAATTTTTTATTTAAGACAAAATATGCAACAGTATTCTATTTAAAAATTAAAGATTAGTTTTATGTTCTTTTAGGTTTATTTTCTCTTCGCATGGTAATGATCATATTACACGTATTTAGAGCCAAAATACTTGTTATTCTGAATGAATGATTAATTTTTATTTATTAATATTGCTCTAATTGTTTGTTAATTTTGCAAAGGAGTATGTAATAATTGTTTATCTCCGTATTGTCATTGTTTAATTTCATAGTTAAAGACTTATGGTACTTAATGGTTCCTAGTAGCAGTAGTTTTGCTAAAAGTGTTTCGATAGCTAAGGCCATTTCGCAAATAAGGGCCCCCAACGGGAATCGAACCTGGGACCGTTTTCACCAAAGACGAACATGTTAACTTTGACCTTTGGCGGAAGAGCTTTCGGGTTCGATTCCTCGTAGGATCCGATACATGCGAAATAGCTGTCGAAGCACATTTACGAGGGTAGTTCCAGGAATACCCGACCTAACAAATAAAACTAAAATTGGGAAAAAATTTCTTTATTTCTCAATGTAGTCTCAGCTCAATACACTTCATATATCAATTCATTCATACATATATCTCAGCGATATTCAATAGCTTCGATTCCCATTTTATAGTGAGAACCGCCGAACTCCTCAAAATAGCCATTAACCGCAGATTCCACCTCTTCGTTGTTGGCAAATCTTTTACCACAAAGCCATTTTTTCATGTTTGAAAAGAGAAAATAATTCGAGGGGACTAAATCTGGAGAATAGGGTGCGTGAGGAAGCAGTTAGAACTTTAACTCATTAATTTTGGCCATAACGGATGTGTGAATTGGTGCATTGTCCTGATGATACAACACTTTCTTTTTCGCTAACTTCGGCCGTTTTTTTCTTGCTTTCATCACTCAAACGCTGTAATAAGTCTGCATAATACTCGCCGTTGATAGTTTTTTTGGTGTTGAAGATAATCAACGAAAATTTGGTCCGGCTACCATATCTTGATGAATAAAATATTTATTATCATTTAAAATATCAAATATTCATAATTTGTCTTTTGGTACGGGATAGAGAAAAATGCATCTTTCATATACTTTTGTTTCAGTCTTGTTCATAGGTGTGATGACATGAAAGCTACTGAGGTATGAGTTATGCTGAATAATTGCATTAATTAAGGTTTCTCCTTATGAATTTTTACGAAAATTGTTACTCGTAGGGTCATTGAGCTTAACTAACGTGGGCTTGTTCTGCTAATATCATTCTAACTCAGGGAGGAAAGCAAGGGCAAACTATCTCACTCCTCATCTTGTCCAGCAAGCCTCATTTATCTCTCCTAGCTCTTCACGGCTGATGATAGCGGGGATGAGGTCTCAACCGACCTTTCGGGGTGAATACTTCACATACAATGAAAGTTATCCCACACGCATCCCAAAACACTGACGCCATAACCTTGCCAGCAGATGAAACTATCTTCGCCTTCTTTGGAGACAATTCTTCACTTGCAGTCCATTCTTTAGACTTTTCCTTTGTCTCAGGTGTGAAGTGATAACCTATGTTTCATCCATAGTTATGATTCGATGCAAAATTTCGGCTTTATTTTTGTGAAACATCACCAAACACTCGATTGAAACATCCTCACGGTGCTACTTTTTGTATGTTTTCCATTGTAAGCCAACACGGCACCCATATCGCACACAGCTTTCTTATGTCTTTTTTCAGTCAATATGGGATGTACATCACTTTTTGAAATGTCCACCACGTCTGCTAGCTCGCGCACTTTCAGTCGACGGTCATTCAACGCTATTTTGTGAATTTTCTTCACCATTTCTACCATGGTCACTTCATTTGGCCGACCACTGCGCTGTTCGTCTTGGCAGCTCCTACGGCCTCGTTTAAACTCTGCTACCCAATATTTTATTATTGTGAACTTAGGAGCAGACTTCACAGAATAGAATCCAGCTCGGCTTTGATACTGGGTGGACTGAGACCTTTCAAATGGAAGTATTCTATCACATAACGATGACCAATTTTTTCCATGTTTACTAATTCACTGAGAGCGTTCAGTGTTGATGGCTGTCAAACAAATGCTAAATAACGTATACGAGAAGTCGGGTATTTCTGGGACTACCCTCGTAAACGTTGCTACTACAATTATCAAACAAAAGATTCTAAGAAAGTGGAATTTTGACAACGTACATCTTGTCTAGTAGAATAAATTTATTATTCATGACCTATGGAATAATTAGAAGAATTGAAAATTATCAAAAGATGTTAATTATTGGTTAATCAAAGCAATTATACGTGATTCTTTCGAAGAATTGATAAATTGCATGTTTGCATCTAGACCAAGAAGAATACTCAATGGTGGCTTTCTGACAGATTAACATTCCCTGACATCATGTTGCAGCAGCGAAATGGAACTCGAAAGAAGTAGCGCGGAAAAAGAGGTTAATTTTGTGGCAGAAGAGGACGTCCGGACGGGAAGAATCAGACTGCTGGGGGAAAAAGGACGTCGGTTTGGTTATGCGCTTAGGAACGCGGGTTTGATGGGCCGGAGCGGTTTCTTAGTAAAGGAGGGGGTCTACAGGATAAGGTTGGGATTTCGGAATTCTTGTCTCGGTTGTCCCATCTCGGGTAATGATCGGGTTCTCCTCCTTCCCAAAGCGAAAGCAGTTTAAAAAAGATTCTTAGGGAGCCCGTGTCCAGAAGGATTGCCGACATTCGAAACGTGCCCGGTTTGGTATCGCACTGATGATCGGCGATGTTATGTTGCCTTGTCCAATAGGAGATGCGGAGGCAGAGGGTGAGAGGGCAGAAGACTGAAGGCCAGAGTGGGCGGGGGTACGAAAGAGCGGGCTAGGAAGGCCGCTGATGTTTTTTGGAAGTAATAGTTACGGACCCTAACAGATACTTCCGTCGTAAAAAAAGGGAGGAAAATATCCGGCGGGTATCTTAAGAGCTGGATATTAATCAAAAAAGAAATTATGAGAGAATTCTCGAAAAAATAATGTTCACCACCTTCCCAAGTTTATGCGGTAATAAAGGAAGGCAGTATCATTTATAGGTAATATCGGCGAAATCTCGGGTCGAATGCTAGCTTTCGTTTACATCATGTTGGACTTTCTGTCCCGGGAATTTTTATTGTTGTAATTGTAGAAAGGAGTTCGGGAAAGATCTTAGGGACCAAAGAATTTTTACAGAGTTACAGATTTTTCTGATCAAGTTAATGTCCCGAGGTCGTTCCAGAAGGCTGTAGAACACGATGGGTGATTTGAAGATATAATTTTACAAATGATTCAATTTTTATTTCCCTCCTATTGACGTATTTTTATTCGTTGGTACGAATTTTCCTTTGTAAATTTTAAATCTAACGTACAACTTTCCTTAGAAAAGAAGTAAGAGGTCGACTTGTGAAGTTTTGTATTTCTATGTATTCTTATATTCTCAATATTCGTATCAGAAGGTTTTCTTGGCTTGACATTTATGCACTTTGTCATGGCGGCGGAGTTAAGTTTCTTAAACGGAAAGTCTTAGGTCTTCCTTTGTTTGATACGCTGGATTGGTTAATTTCTTGTGATTTTTCTCATTTATTTAAATTAATTTAATTAAATTTAATTTAAAATGTTCTTTTGAAGTCAAAAGGCTATGTCGATTGTAATATCAGATTTGTTTCATGATGTAACGGTTATTTTGAGAAGTATATTTAAATATTTATGGGTTACGCCAAATACGTGAAATTATTACATACAATGAAAATATAAGAAAAACGACGAAAAGCATCGGATTATTTTGATTTTTACCTCTTTTGCAAAATATATCAAAATCCTGATTTACCGTCGTCATGATAATTTTGCTTCCAAAGTACAATGAATCATGTTTCAAATCTGAAAAGATATGAAAGAATCAAATTTAATCTCAATTCATTGCCTCAGAATATTTCTCCTTTCTCAAGAAAAGGTAAAAGTGTAATTTATCCGAGTTTTCTTTTCCATAGTATTTCCTACTTAATAAGGAAAACACTTTAAAAACTTACTAATATTCATTTACCTCCAATGGACGACATCTATAGGTATCATCATGTTTTCTTATTTGTAAGAGGAAACGAAGACTCCCGCTGTTTTCCGGAATTTATTTGGATGATTCGAGCCATTTCCAAGAAGATAAAATAATACATGCAAATATTTTTCGAAAGCCGCATGCTGAAGTTATACATTCAATATGAGAAACGATGGTCGTGGCAAAGTGGTGGTGGGGAAACGTCCCATTCCACTTACGTACAGCGTATCAGTTTATCTTCACATATTTATTTTTGGAAAGGGTTGTGATAAATACCATTGAAATTAAAAATGCGGTACATGATGTCTTATTATATCTTGGAATGAAGCTGTCATCCGATCGAAGATACGCTCAGAAGATTCGGTGAATTGGGTGGGAATTATTTTCTTACTTTTTCGAATTAGTCGCAAATTGAAGAATTTTTTCTTGCTGTTTCGTGAAATAAGTGTAAAATAAAAAATTGTGTCATAGACGAATAAAGGGAAAATGATGGCCTCTACATTTAAATAAATTTGCCTTGAAATAATCCCAATGTTGACGCCCCTCTTCCTTTATTGTAAGACTCTTATTTCTAAATGGACTGAAATTGAAAGTTTAGTATCGCCTGAAAACAAAATTTATCGACTGAATAAAGTCAAGGGAGGCAACTGTGATTTTGTAGAAGTCCGAAAAAGCTCATGGCATCCATACTTTTCCACAGTATGCTACGGAAATGTATTCACCGAAAAAGCTCATGGCATCCAACTCCAACAGTTATTTCTCTCAAGTTAACAATTTCTGCGTAGTGATTTGAAAATAAATAGGTCTAATTTTCCATTAGGCTGAATTAGTTGCTATATTGGGACAGTTTCCCCTTTTAAAACATTTTCATAACTATAGTTTAAAAACGAGAAAGGCTTACTAGTTGCAGATGAAATGAATAATATTCTACAATACAGCAGTTCATCTTTGTGTATGATATTAGAGAATTTAAATACCTGATGGAGTAACGAATTGTTACGTGTCTGTTGATGAAAAATAGTAGCGAATGTCTGAGCACTTTCTTTTGTTTGCCCATCATTTGGTTGAACTATTCACTTTTACATTTTGTCAGAGTAAATTACATCTTTTGGTGTATTTATCCATTAGTTTTCCAAGAATGGTTCGTGACATTCAGAAATTATAGCAACAGCGACGTTTGTTTTGACTAGACGATTGTTCGCGCTTGGATAGAATTCTCAGCAGTCGCTCAAAATCAAGAATGCGTGGCGGCTGTCTTTCTCAATCGCCGCCAATCGAAAAGGCGGCCTTCCGTTCCCAATCGATGCCTTTTTAGCACTGTGAACAATCTTTGCCCGAAAGCCTTTTATGTTATTTTTAAGGCCATTACCTTATGTAGCAGCATGTTCTCTGATAGAGAAGAAATTCAGGAGATTTCTCCTGGATTGCGAATGAAATCGAAGATGGAGTAAGGAATGGCTTATCTTGTTTTTCTTTTCTTCCGCCACTGAAAATGTGGCTCTTGAACTAAATCGAAATTGTATTCTCACGGAAAAATTGTCAAAACAAAAAATTATTTGATAATAGAATTAACCGGATTTTCCGTTGAAAATACATTATTATTCCATCGAAGACTTTGTTTTTTGTATTGTATCAGCTGTAACTGCTCTGAAAATGACTGAGTAACGTCGTTTTCTCCAAAAGATGTGGTTTCACTGTAGTAGTTGTCTATAACCATCATACCTAAGATTATTATTCCTAAAACTCTGCTCCACGCCCATCTTAAATTAATAAATCTAGAGCTGTTGTAAGAAGTTTGTGGTTGCCTATCAGTTACTTTGTATCATTAAAGAATATCTGCGTTATCTGCGATCAATTGTAATATCAATATAGGAGACATATTACAACACATTTTGCATTAATTTTCAATGCAAAAATGTATTTATTTAATATATATTTTAATATCGATCTTAAGGATATGAATGCGTAGAGTTCAAACCTAATTGGGTATAATATGCGGATTTAAAATTTTAACGCCCATCGTTAAGGGTATGATAATCTCTACTCAATGCTTGTCAAAATTTCAACTGTGGAAGTNAAATATTTTTAATTTTTCAATATGGTAGATAGTTTTTGCTGCTCCGAATTTCTTCGCGATACCTACCGTGTTTTGTGAGTTAGTTTCTTTCCTTCATTGACTTTTCTTATTTTTTGTTTTACCTACCATACGTACTTCACTCATCCTGTTGTCCTATCCCGTTGTTACCGTTATTTAGGTTAATATATTCTGAGAAAATATTCAGTAGGAACTCCTGAAGTTGTTTTTGTCCTGTGAAAGAATTACAAATTACCTTTGTTTCGCTTATGTTTACCCTGGGTCTCATTAGTAGTAGAGTTAATTGCAGAGTTGATTTAGTAATAGTATTTTTAAAAGTACTTCGGCAGCCGAGGTCATTACGAATGTATGGGATCCCACCGGGAATTGAACCCGGAACCGCTTTCACCAAATGCGAACACGCTACTCGTTTGGCTATCCGGGAAAGAGCGCTTTATAATCCACGATACAGATGTGCATCATTTTTCTGTTGACCTTTCTCTTCGCAGCCTAGACTTTCGAAGACCTTTTCCAGAACTGCAGTAAGTCGGAATGGTGATAAAAAGTTGCCTGGTAGAGCTCCCTTCTCAATTTAGAAATCATCAGTTTTTCCATGAAGCATTACGGAGGATATGGCATTTTTACAAATGTTGTGTTAGGGTGGGGTATACTCAGCATCTGCCCTTTAATTTACTAAAGCTAACGAGGAGATACTTGCTGAACCGAAGGCTTACGCATGTTCTCCAAAGCAGAGTACTGATGACATCTAATATTCGTTTGCTCAAATAATAATTTATTGCAGGGTGTGTGTACAAACATCCATAGTCATCATAGTCCTGAAGCCTTTACGGAATTTATTCTTTGGAGGTGGGAGAGGAAATATTCATCTTCAGATTGTCAGTTCTTCCTCAGGAATATTGCAGGAAGCTGACAGGATATTTCTCTGTGATTTTATTCCTTGGGAATTTCGATCGACTCAGGCAGTTAATGAACAATTAGGCTAGTACGGTTTCAATGTTCCTTTCATCATTATTGGTATTCCGCTAATACTCCTACTAACTGCTTCTGCTGCTTTCCTGTACTTCGTCTGTTAGACTGCCGTTATACTTCTTATGGGAGAATAGTATGGGGATGTCGTGAATTTTCATTTTCTTCCTGGATCTCCTTTTCAAAATCTTTAGCTTTCTTTTTTAGTTTACTGAATCATGGCTAAAATGTGCTTCTTTCCCACCACCAGCAGCTGCGTGGTCCTCTTCACACTCTTCTTGCTCTCTATAGCCTCAAGCACAAGTCTTTCGTCAAAATTCCCCACATCTTCCCTTATTGCCTTTCTGCTGGATCGGCGCGTTCATTATCATTCCTTGGCATTTTCTTCTTATTTCCTCTTGCTTTTTTCTTCTAGTTTTCTGATTCTTTCTTCTTGCGTAAAAAGTTTCTTTTAGTTTTTGATTCACAATTCTTCCAAGAAATTAACTTTTTACGTTTCATTAAAAGTTCAACCTTGATTCTGCATTTAACAAATCTGTGGTCATTAACAATGTCAAAGTTGTTTAAAACTTCACCGTTTAAACCTGTTGGGTCCTCCTCACATCCACTTCCAACTAGGATTATTCTTGAAGGACATGTTTGTGATCTAAATGTAGGCACATCTATACTGATACACATACATAAGGATATTAGAACAAATTTATATGTGCATTTTTCGTCTCTAGCTGATGGTGACTCTCTAGATGTTGATCTAGTTCATACGTTTCACTCAATCTAAATTCTCCTAAAAGATTTCCATCACCATATTTCATACCACCACAATTTCCATATTTCATCACTTTCTGGTATACCCATCGGCATCCACTTTATGGTTCGGTGTCAGTTGGTCGAAGGACAACTGGTCGATGGGACATTTGGTCGAAGGACAATTCGTCGATGAGACATTTGGTCGAAGGACAGTTCGTCGATGAGACAACTCGTCGACGGAAGGGAATGTTGTTATTTATGATAAAGTTTTCGGTGCGTTAGTATCGTTATGGTGTAATATTCATTGTAATAACTCGGAGTATTGGTACGTGCAGTTTTTGCGATTATCGTAATTATTATTGTATATTATTTATCGTAATTAATATCGTATTGCCTGCAGATTTTACGGATATCGATTAGTTATTAAATATAATGGTGTAATAAATTATATTTGATGATTACAACGTATGCTTTTAGTTGTTGTATTTAACGTTACTATAGACGAAAGCGTTATTTTGTTTTACGCTATATTATAACTAAATAATAACTAGTGGTTCATTATGAAAATGGTTGGTACAACTCTGCACATTTATGGAAGCCTGGTTTCTTTTCATGTGCAATGTTCCGATCTGTATGGTTAAACATTTAACTATAAAACAAAAATTTGTTTAAAGATAGTCAATTTTTAATACATCATCTAGTATCATAACACCTTCATGTAATTATACTTATATAAATTCTCAAACCTCAAATACAGTTGAGGAATGGACGAAAAAGGATAAACCTTTAACATTTCTGCCTATTGTTACTGCTGTTGGAAAGCGCTTGCAATTGGAAAGTACTGACAAAGATGGAATACAGTTGTAAAATGCATTCTCCAGTCCCAAAGTTTCTTAGAATCTTTCATTATTTAAGAATCAACCATTCTAGCAAGGTTGTTTAGAAAGAAAAACGGGTTACTGCATTGTTCCTAGGAGCACCCGCAGAGAGGAAGGTCCAAGATTCTGGAAGGTGACATTTTAGTGGTGAAATGTTTCCAGTATGCGCTCAAAAGGTGTAAATTGCAGGTGACAGGATCCGCTTGCAATTAATTTTTACGAATGCTCAGATAGCCAGAGAACTCAGAACACAACGCGTCTAAACAGATGGCGCGCGATAAAACGAACGAACAAGTCAGGACTTGTTCGCGCGAGCAAACGCGCGTCGTCGCGGTACCTTAGTCAGCGCCTACTGTCGGATTTTTTATTATGGATACTCGAGTTTGGACTCGAATAAAATCTAAACCAGGAATCGCACAGAAAAACGGGTACACCAAATTTTAGCTTGTTTTATTCATAACAAATTTAACAAAATGGTTAATAAGAAAAGAGTGTCCCTATTTTTATTATTAGAGGAGATAAGAAAGGAGCAGCAGGATACAGAGGTTGCGATACTTCAGATAAATAGCGGGCATCGCAATGTTAAGCAAATATGTAGCAAAAAAACTATCCTCAGAAATCGAAGAATAAAGGGTATAGTAGAGCGTTATGAGGAATTCAAACAAAACGGCCAAATGTTGCAATATTTGAAAAGTTTAGGTTATAACTTTGAATTCTAATAAATCATATACCTTAACTGCAAGACATTTTCAATTTCCCCTATGCTGACGTAATAGTGTTTCATTTCAGAATACCAAGTGGATTCCTCGGAGCTCTACGCAGATAATGTGAGTATGAAGGAGATTTTGATTCTGTAAGGTAACAGATGCATAAATAAACATCAGCAAGACTGCAAGCATTCAGAAGTAATTTTATTCAAGTATATGTTAAAGAATTGCCTACAATTGAAAATTTTGCAATGCTCTACGTACATATTTACGGAAATACGAAGCAATATTCCGTTCTTCAATATATGACATCGTAATTTGACCAAAGTTTTCACTAATGTTTGCTGAATCATTTCCATTACAACTTTTATGAAATTTATTTCCTTCATTAATGGCTTGCCTCTTCTACCGTCTCAGGTGCTCCTTCACTTCTTCCTCAAATAGAGTTTAAAAGACTTTATTGCTGAAAAATATTAAAAGAATTGAAATACTAACTTTTAGACTAAACTAACTAGACTATTAGATTAGAACTAACTAATAGGCCTAAGGAAAATGTTCCATCGTCTTTGAGATTCTGGAGGCGGTTCCAATACCAATGGTAGTAATAGAGCAGTATTTTTATACGCTTTATCGGCATTTCTTTATCTTAACCAATCAATCCACTTACGTTATTAACCGCAAATAATTCAATAACTGTACGCTTTCGTTGTTGACAGAACCTTAGCTGAGAATAAGGAGTGAATTATCCTAATTACTTGTTGGTAAATAAACACACCAAATTCTATTTATTGATTTCTGTGAAAAGGCTGATTTAAACTATGTTGCTTTTCTCGTGATCCTTCGTAAGCTCAGCAAGCATTGTCTATCTCATTCTTAAACAATTGTACTATCTTCACTCACTAACTCGCTTCCATATATTCAGTTACATTTTATGTTTCTATCCGTTAATTTAGGTTATGACATATATTTCAATGAAAGAGCTTCAGTTTCAATATTTCCATTTTCACGGCAATAGTTCCATAAGAAATTCTCGCATCCTAAGCTATTTTTACTTCGGTGGTCTGTTTCTATCAAATATAAATCATAGACTTTCAAAAAAGCGAATTTATTTTTCTCTATTCATACTTTCTGTGTATGTATGTACATACCGTCAGAATAATAGATGGATTGACGGTGCTGTTGCGTTTAGGTCACTGGAATCGTAGCAGTTTGCCCGGCGTTCAGCGACGACTCCGTAATGTATACCCGTTTTTTGGCTTTAATAATAACTTTGATGGATTTAAACATCCATAGAAAATAAATTCGATGTTTTCTTAGAAACTTTCTCGCTTGATTTTTTTCTCTACGCGAATAGAACGAAAACTGGTAGGCAACTATATTTCTTGATGCATTTTCTCAAAAATTGGTGACATACGCATCCATTTTTCTCAAATATTTGTAACCAATTTTGTTTTTGCCAATTTGTAATGCATCAATGGAAAGTGTACGAAACGAAGCAAATTTTAACATAAAAATCTATCCTGTAGATTAGTTTAAAGAAGCTAAAACAACGGTTCAAAGGAATCCGTAAAAAATCCCAAATTTTCTTTAAAATGTGGCATTTTCATTATTTCTATGTCTATGATGGCTTGTAACACAAATTAAATCTCACTGTACTATAGAAAATTACTGTAACTTTACAGGGAATGTTTTTAAAAATAGTTTTGGCAATTTTCATTTTGCCATGAATTGTAACCATGAGCGCGGACTTTCCATAAGCAAAGCTTTCATTTCATGAGAGTGAAGGTAGTGTAGTTAAGACGCCTTTCTGTAGTTAGTAACGAGACATTTGTGCAAAGGTTTTATCACATCAGATTTCGGTTTCTATGGTATAGATTTCAGTTATATTTTTCGCCCTAGAGCTTTCATTATTTATACCGATGATAGGAACTTTGCACAGCATTCTTATCTATTTTGAATAAATCCATAGCAAACATTTTAGAACCTGTTTTTGTTGGACAAACACTGCGAATAAATTTTTAAAGAAATTTGAATCTTTAAATGTAACTGTCTTCGGATATTTTGCTGCAATTGTTTTCGAGAAAGGAGATTACATACAAGGTATGACTTTACATCCTTTGTACGCGATCAAGTATTTTCTGGGTACTTTGTATATCTGAAAGTTTCTGTTGTTTCTTTATAACATTATGCTTTACTGGGAGGGGTTTAATGTTTGTACTTGTCTAGTTCAATATAATTAACGAAATTTGAAGAAAATCGAACTAATAACATCCATAATTCTATGCTGTGAATTCTAATTCTTCGTCTTACGCATGAATTATTTGCATTTTCACGATGAATCAATAGCTGATTTTTCTAGTATGGGGAAACATCCGAACTGATATATTTTATCAAATCATTAAATTTCCCCGTCCTATTAACGATTTTGATATGGATATTTCTCCTAATTAATAAATAAATTATTTATATGATATGTGATTTATAGGAAATTTTTCTCAGTTGTTCATATATTGTGTAAACCTTTCCCTGGATAGGTTTCCCATACTGGAAACATTTCACCACTAAAATGTCACCTTCCAGAATCTTGGACCTTCCTCTCTGCGGGTGCTCCTAGGAACAATGCAGTAACCCGTTTTTCTTTCTAAACAACCTTGCTAGAATGGTTGATTCTTAAATAATGAAAGATTCTAAGAAACTTTGGGACTGGAGAATGCATTTTACAACTGTATTCCATCTTTGTCAGTACTTTCCAATTGCAAGCGCTTTCCAACAGCAGTAACAATAGGCAGAAATGTTAAAGGTTTATCCTTTTTCGTCCATTCCTCAACTGTATTTGAGGTTTGAGAATTTATATAAGTATAATTACATGAAGGTGTTATGATACTAGATGATGTATTAAAAATTGACTATCTTTAAACAAATGTTTGTTTTATAGTTAAATGTTTAACCATACAGATCGGAACATTGCACATGAAAAGAAACCAGGCTTCCATAAATGTGCAGAGTTGTACCAACCATTTTCATAATGAACCACTAGTTATTATTTAGTTATAACATAGCGTAAAACAAAATAACGCTTTCGTCTATAGTAACGTTAAATACAACAACTAAAAGCATACGTTGTAATCATCAAATATAATTTATTACACCATTATATTTAATAACTAATCGATATCCGTAAAATCTGCAGGTAATACGATATTAATTACGATAAATAATATACAATAATAATTACGATAATCGCAAAAACTGCACGTACCAATACTCCGAGTTATTACAATGAATATTACACCATAACGATACTAACGCACCGAAAACTTTATCATAAATAACAACATTCCCTTCCGTCGACGAGTTGTCTCATCGACGAACTGTCCTTCGACCAAATGTCTCATCGACAAATTGTCCTTCGACCAAATGTCCCGTCGACGAATTGTCCTTCGACCAAATGTCTCATCGACGAATTGTCCTTCGACCAAATGTCCCGGCGACGAATTGTCCTTCGACCAAATGTCCCATCGACCAGTTGTCCTTCGACCAACTGACACCGAACCATAAAGTGGATGCCGATGGGTATACCAGAAAGTGATGAAATATGGAAATTGTGGTGGTATGAAATATGGTGATGGAAATCTTTTAGGAGAATTTAGATTGAGTGAAACGTATGAACTAGATCAACATCTAGAGAGTCACCATCAGCTAGAGACGAAAAATGCACATATAAATTTGTTCTAATATCCTTATGTATGTGTATCAGTATAGATGTGCCTACATTTAGATCACAAACATGTCCTTCGACATGGACACGAAGGACATGTCCAAATGTCTCATCGACGAATTGTCCTTCGACCAAATGTCCCTTCGACCAGTTGTCCTTCGACCAACTGCCCCGGAACCCCACTTTATATATAAAGTGTATGTCGATTTATAAGTGTACTGATAAACGCGATTATCGAGTGGATGGATGTTAATAAAACCGAGCGTTAAAATCCCCCATATTGAAATTATATTAACGGGCAACCTCATCGTACTCAGTCGATACAGTCCTAGTAGATGTTTCCCATTTAAATTCACTAATTACTACTCCTATTCATAAAGCATATTCTTGAATTATCATAACATAGTAATGCTTTCTTATTTTGAGTGCGAACTTGCACATCTTACTTACACATAAGCTTACAGTTGTACATACGATGTACTTTCGAATCGTTCCATACTATTACCACTTCCTGTTGGATCGAACGCCTCCAACTCTTCCATCTCTTGTATCTCTTTGATAAAAGAGGTGATAATTAGTTAATTAGCTTTAGTTCTCTCTGTCCTTCATGTTTTATTCATATTTCGCTGTGCCAAATAATATCCCATTTTATCATTTCTGCTTTACACAGAAGCTCAAAGGGTCGATATTTTCCCTTAAATCTGTGACATTTTTAAGCTGCGAGCTCTCGAGTAGTAGTTCTATTTTTCATGGTGAAAATTTTTAATACCACCACCTTCCTGGCATCCGACCAGCTGGTACTTTTACATCCGGACAAATTAAATACATTTAATTTCCAGAAGCTCATCAAAAAATTTCATTTTCAGAAGCTTCATGAAAATTGAAAAAACATTTAGAGGAAGAAGCAGAACGATTCACAAGGATATTTTAATCCTGGCATGTTGGAGAATGCCACTCTCTCAATTTTGCCAAAGATTATGTTGAAGTCTCCTTAGACTAGTCTGTATATCGCTTCCTTCCTCCGTTAACGCTTTTCCGCCTCGATGAGGAATTTTTGCAGAATGTGGCCGTTTGAGAAGGAGACTATAAATTTTCCTCAAACTCATAGTGACAACCTTTTTTTAATTATTTGGACAACTGCTCATTCTTTTCTATGACATCTTGTCTCTGCTAACGTCAATAAAATGATTTATTCTTCATTGAATCTTGGAAACCTAATTAATTCCTCATCTGGGTAAGAGCCAAACACTACCTAACCCCAAAATGACGAAGCGTTAAGTCTTTATTTCAATACGTCATTACAAATGAACTCACGAAATAGGAGGACGGAAAGAAAAAAAAGAACCCAACTCTCGTTTAGACAATGAAAAACCAAATTTAATAAGTTAAATTTAAGAAGTTCTTTCTGGAGAGTTTTGCCTCATGATCTCTCTTAGCTGGACGCTGGGCGGCCACCCAATCGATTTTCAAACTGATTCCTCAGAAATTTGGAAGCATTGGCTTGTTATTTGGCCCATTGGCCCTTTGTTATCAAGACTACCTTTAAGATATAGCTCATTTTGAATATGATAGTTGGATAACATAGTTTATTATGCCTTTAAAAGATTTATATTTATAAATTTGTAGATTATTTCGTTTATCGGCAAACATAGCTCCGTTATCAAATCGTCCGCATTAATTTTTCGTCAGCCCAAAGAAGAAACACATGTAAGGAACTATGGTCATATAGGCAACTATGGTCAAATTTGTATATATCCTTCTAATTGGTGAGATCAGACCAGGTTCTAACGCCAAACCATCTGTAGCTACCCATATACTTTGTGATTGATGTTTAATTTATTAATTAATTATTTCAACGAGATAGTTCTTTGCTGCTATTGGTTGACTTTTTTTAACTGGCAATTTAGCCTGAACACCTCTTGGTATTATTTTTATATTGACATATCCTTTAATGAAGACGTTATTTATTTAATATGAGCCTCAGACGACTACTGTTGCGTTTATTTTCTCTTTACCCGAAAGTTATTTCTTCATTACTCTACTCTTAGGGTATCTTTCTTGCTTAATATTGAAGTCACATGCCTTTTCCCAACCTCTTATCATTGTGTATCAGGTTTTGATTTTTTAATTCCATCTCTCTCCAAATGGAGTTAATGCCAATCCTTATTTCTCCTCTTTATTTTTGTTCAAATTTCGATATCTAACTTTCGTCGGATTTCATTATGGTTGGATGTAGGGATATATTATTTTTTTAAATAGACATATTGAGTCGAAAAATGAAAGAAATCCCGTAAAATATGATTGTCTTGAAATAAACCCACAAAACTCTTTTCCGCCTGGTGAAAATTGTAGTTAATTCTTCTATTCTAAGTATGGAATACGGTCAAAGAGTCTTCTATGTTAACTTGTGCTTAAGTTTTTTAACCCTCTCGTTATACCGGAAAATTAGGTTTCCATAAAACTGGGAAGACTTTGAGAACAAAATAATTACATGAATGAGAAGGCAGCAATAGTCGATACTACAGCGCTTCTCCCGCATTTTCAGACATATTTGAGGTACCATAATAAGGGCGGCAGTTCACGTATGACTAATCGGTATCAGTATTTTTATGTGCGGCGTTTGGGTTGGAATGTTTTTCTGATGAGGTCATAGGTTAGCCTCACTAATAATCCCAGTGACCCGAAAGAAACGGCAAAGGTGAAGAGTTATGCTCCGAAGAATTAAGGAATGGCTTCAGAAGTGAGTGCGTTTGTCGAGAGAATGTTGATGTCTGATACACAACAGTGGACGAATATCTTTTTCTTCTTGGTCGTCTGCAGCCTCTTCGACATCCATGGATGTCGGGAAGGAGAGTAGTGGGGGAGAGGAATGAGGCAGAGGGGTGGAGGCCTGACTTTGCTGAGTGATTCCCGTCACTCTCCTGAGATCTGCACTACCCTTTCTCCACTTCCCTTACCATCTCATTCCTGATTCCAGGTATCCCTCCCTTACCAACCATTCCTCTTTCTCCGTTTCCCATCCGTCCCACTCCACTCCCATCTCTTATTCGTCCCATATTTTTTGCTCCCCGCTCATTCCAGTTCATTTCATCCCTTGCTTATGTCTGATCAGAGATGTGAAATGATTATCTGTGTGCAATCTCGAGTTAATTCGAGCGACTAGATGTTTTATAGGAGCTTACTACTCGTTCCCAGTCGAAGAGACGGCCTCAATGTTCTTAGGATTTGGATTCGCATTGCTAACCGACTAGCCTTTTGCTTCTCGCATTATCTTCCTCTTTCTTTCCCTCATCCCCTTTCTTTCCCCACAGCCTAATACCGGCATTCCTTCCTTCATTCTTTTTTGTATTCCATCTCTCTCTGCCTTTCTTCATACGCACGTTCCTAGCCGCTCCCGAGAAGAAAGAAAGAAATCTTTCCCCGTCCAGTTTTCCTTCCTTAAACCATTAAAGGTGCATTTTTGAGTAAAAAAGGAAGAGGTTGGTTCCTCGGACATTTTTCATTTCTTTTTGTTGACACTGGAGACATCCGGATGCTCCTAACTTATAAAAAGTCTTTGCTCTGGAAGATGGATATCGCAGTTGGGCAATGCTTCGTAGTTGTTCACCTCTTTCGATGTAGTTTAATGTAGGATTGGTAAATATGCAAATTTTGTGGACTATTTTCTTGAAGCTACGGTATAAAATTCGATCTCTTTTTAGCAACATCTAAATATACTGAATTTCGAACCAGGGGAAGAAACGGGCTCCTATGCTTTTTTTGAAAGATCGATTCATAGACTTCGAGCCTGCCGCTAGGAAGTATTCTTGCTTAAGAAAAGTGGAAACAAAACTTTTAGCAACGTTGTTTGTATCTGATTTCACTACCCTGTTATTAACGATATTTCTTCAAGTAATCATGGACATAATAGGAGCGTGTATACTTGCAATTGTATGATAGAATAACAGAACTATCAAAGAATACAGATGTAATGATATGGGAATAATAAGAATCCATAATTTTAACAGGACTCAAATTATATCGAATTCTCCTCGATAGATTCCATTTAATTTGTAAAGTTATTCCAATGACTGTGTCCCTTTACATAATATTTTGGTGTTGACGCATAAATCTTGCATCATCATGGTTATAACCATACGAACCGTTTACGAATATAATAAATCGAATTTTGATTATGGCGATGTTAACGGTTATATATACATTTCTACGGGCGATAGACATGGCTTTTTTTATTTGAAGGACAGTATGTATTCATATTCATTCAAGAAATATATTCTATTTTCTTCTTTTGGATGCTCATCGACAAACTACGCTCATTCCACAGGGCAACCATCCAGTTTTTCTCGGAAACGCAAGGATGCTTTGAAACAGAAAGGATTTGGGCATAAAGGAGCAATTTCAATTTTTTATACTCTATAGATTCACGCAGCTTTCCATCCTCCATCTCCTTTTAGGTACCTCTCCGAGAGATTTAATAAAATTAATATTTTCGTTCCCCTTCGATCGGAGAATCCCACTCTTGTTCCGCTTCCTATCCATTCCTCTCTCTCGCCCAAACTATACACCTGATGAATTCGAGTGTTCAATCTTCCAATTCTTGCCTTAGTCACGTATATGAGAGAGGAGGGGAAGCTCTCTTCCTCTCTTTTCGCAGGCCTTCATCATCAAAAACTCGCTCCCAATGCCCCCTGCCTATTCATCCCCTCCAACCTCAAACCTAAATCTCCCCTCTCCGGACTCTCTGGAAAGAAGTTTCTCCTTTTTGCAGCATTCGCATCCCCTTCCATGCTTCAACTCATTCTCCCTCTCAATCCCTTACTCCATTTTTCTAAACCCTGTGCCCACCTCCTTTAGAGGGGGAGGAAATCAAACGATACCGGTTTCTCTGCAATCTCTCTATACTTATAATTGCCAATGTCCCAAATTTAGATTCGCTAGTATTCTTCTTTCTACTAGAATTCGTTTTATTTTTCTCCCCCTCCCTCTTCTATATATATCTCTTTAGTCCGCTTTCTCACAGTAATCTCGGCCTAAAAGGCGGTTGCAATCGTGGCAAGATCATTTTCGATACTGCATAGCTATACGAACGGCTATTGTAGAGTTTGTTTTTTTCCCTCCGGGAATTCCGATTATTCCCGACCGAAGTGAGTTTTCAAAAGTATTGAGCTATGGAATGGACTTCTGAGATAGGGGATGCACTCGCCCAGCTCCTGAAAGGCATTCGTAACAATCTTCGAATGCACAATGACATTTTATCCGCAAGGAAAGCCTTTCTTAATCTCTCTACTCAGGATAACGCTTAATTCTCCTATTAACTTCAAAAGAAAGTTACATATGATGGGATTTTCAGCGTTCTTTTAATATGAATTCTTACTGATTTCGGAATTAGCAACATTGTGCTCCGTCGAGACTCTCAGCCATTAACGGTTTTTGTCTGAACGAGGTCGAGTTTCTTTTGATCCTGTTTCACAGAACCATAAAAGGTCGCTTGTCAAAACCGTCACGTAAAATGTATTGGAAGAGGTTTTAACTTCTTTGATCGCTTTTCTTTATTTTTGTTCGCTTTTTTCGACGATCGTGTAAAATATTTCGTAATTACGTGTCCGCTTTGTTAGGTGCTGCTATCAGATTCTCTCAGTTTTACAGTCATATGGTGTTTAACTATAATGGATGCTGTATTAGTAACCTGTTCTGAAACATTGAAAACTAATTTATTATTCTCACATCAGCTTTTTCAAAATCATAATATTTTTTAAACTCAAATACTAACTTATCAAATAGGAAAAAATTCCGACTCACTGCGTTAGAAAATCGATTAGAATATTCAAATGGTAGAAACGTGTTTCCATTATTATTCCTTATTTTGTCTCTTGAGATACGCTTGAGATGAATTCTCGTGATATTAATAAGTGGAGTTTTCAGCGCATTCAATGCACCTCTCAGAAAAAAGAGCATAGCTGTTTTTCCATGAAATTATACACATCTCCTTGAATACAAACGACTTTTTTGGCCATTGATAGTTCCATGCAAGTATTTTTTATATAAATATGCTTAAGAGTTATAATTTATATATTTGATATGATTCGCTCAGCTCGAGAGACCCGAAAAGGTCCGCCTTCACTCTTTGACCTTTAAAATAATAGCGTGATAGACCTATTCCCATGCTAAATCGTGTTAAGTACAGTGAAATTGAAAGCTTATGGCCCCTGGATGCGCGAAGTCTCGACGAGCGTAGGGGAAAGTTCCTTTGGAGGGAGAATGCCGAAAGGGAAGGCATTAGCGCGGTGCATCGGCTCTATGGCATTACCAACCGTAGTAGGAACAAATTTTGACAGACGCATACAATGTAGAAGGTTTCAGCTTAGACAGCGCTGGAAATCTTAAAAAGAGACTATTCGAAAGACTTCTAAATAGCCATTAGGACGTAACCTATTCAAATTTCCTCAAAGTAAATGTTAGATGCATTAGATAAATAAAACAAAAACTTTCAACAAAATATTCTTTATTGCATTTCTTCATCGCTAGAATCTAAAAAATCACTACTTGAATCATCGCCTGACTCTGTATTAATGATTAATTCATTTTCGCTATTGTCTTTAGCAATTTCCGTTTTTATATAATAGTTTTCAATCCCTTTCGCTTTTTCACATACCCCACTCCTACTTGCCTATGTTTGCACACTTTTCCATAACCAATTTCTTCACGTCTTCTAATTTGAATGTGACGTTTCTCGTTGCCACCCAATTTTTCATTATTCCCCATATATTTTCAATGGGGTTTAATTCGGGATGGTAGGGTGGCAATCTTAAAACTGAATGTCCGTGTTCAGCAAAAACCCGATCGACTTCAAAAACTCTGGCTTCTTTATGCCTCCTAATTTTCTCATACAGTTCAATCTTCGTCTCCTTACTGTAATACTGCTGTCCTCTCGAATCCATCCACTCCTTCATTGTATCCTTTTTTGCATTGCTGCTTGGGGAACGATTAAGCTGCACATTGTGATATGGTGCGTTATCTATCACAACTACAGATTTCGGGGGAAGGTTAGGAATCAATTGATTTTTTACCCATTTTAAATAATTTCCACTATTCATTTCTCCGTGGTAATCTCCCGTTTTCAATCCCGATTTGAAGATTAGGAGGGCTTCTGGAATGAAGCCCATTTCTCCACCTGAGAAGAGCAATTGTTTTTGTTACAATCATATATTTTAACTTCGAATTATGTGGAAACATCCCTTAGATTGAAGTGAATGAAAAGGTTACTTGCCACCGTGAACAATAATTAATCGCTGCCCTTTCGAAACTGGTGCCCTGATTCCCTCTTTATCATCACTTTTCCACTGAAATGGGGTAGTATGTGTGTGTGTGTGTATGAATGAATATGAATATAAGTTTCTTCTGTGTAAATAATCGGACGTCCTTCTCTAAACCGATTTATGCTTCGAAGGAACTCGATTCGTTTCAATCTGATGTCTAATCTTTCACGTAGAACACTTTTGTCGCTGTTTGTTCTTTGGGAATCCCGGATAGTCAAGTGGGCAACGCGTTCGGCTTTGGTAAAAGCGGTCCCAGGATCGATTCTCGATGGGGGCCCACGTGCGAAATGACCTATGCTATCGAAATACTTTCAACAATGACAAAATGACAAAAAAACTACTACTGTTGTTCTTTCAGTATGAAGAAAGGGCAGACAGTTCTATAACAATTAAATCTCGATCACGAAAGGAACTAATCTCGTAGGTCATTCATTTATAATTGTTAAAGTTAGGAGGAATGAAGTAGCATAACAAACAATCTTTTCTCAGACTTTTCTCACTGTTAAACAAAAGCTTTCTCGTGAGATTAGAATCGAATCAATTTTTTTTATGAATTAGCCGGCTATTTTGAGCGAAAATACTTTCAGAGAGAGAAATAAGTGAATTATTTGCCCACCCAAATGCTGGGTTACGACACCCATGATTGCAGATGAAAATATTTAGTTTCCAAGATGGACGAAGTTGCTGCAAGTATTTGTAATCCCTGACCTAAATCATAAGTCACCATTCAATTTTTTTTCTGATTATCCATATTTTCTCAACAGCTCTTCTTATATTAGAATTATCGTACGATCAATATAAAAATGACAGTTTTTCTACGCCATGGTATCCTTTTTCGGAGTTCCTCAGGAAATATTTCGATGAATCTTGTTTTATGGTTGCAGACTATTAGTTAAGCGATCCTTTTTTCCTTTAAATATTCTAAGTGAAATTTCAAGCCATAGGGAAGAGTATCTGAGAGTAGCTAGCTGTCGGGTGGGTTTCCGTTTACATGCGTTGTGTGACAGCTGCGGGACAACTTCATTATGGCAAAAAAATCCAAAGAATAAAGAAATGAAAAAAATGTGGCTGTCATATCTGCGAAAGCATGCTTCCTAAATAAATGTTAAAATTAAATTTTCTGATAGCCATTTTCTGGAATTCTGGAGTAAAAAAAAAACACAAGAAACCCCAAGATAAATTCGATGCCGGCTTTTCCTGAAAATTGAAGTTATTTTGTAAGGAGACGAAAATTACTTCTATTACTTAAAGACTTAATGGAAATCTACCTAAAAAAGAATTCAACTCCTTAGATTAATATCCAGTTGTGAATTGATGATTCAAAACACCTTTAAAGCATCTTAAGTCTATTTTTATCAATAAAATATATTGGCTGGATACAAATTTAGGGCTCTTAAGCTTAAATTCTTTGTGAGGTTTATAAACTATTTACGAGATTGTACCTAGGTTTTTATGAAATAAGTTGGGTGGGTTATAACATACGTAAAATCGTTTTTATCGGGCTAAATTCAGACTAGAGAGTCCTATCTCCCATCTAATAAACCATACTAATGAAGTAACAAAATGAACCAAAGACACTTAAGAGAAATTAAATGTATGCAAATAAATTTTAGTAAACGAATTGGCTGGATTGAATGCGTGCCTTTAAGCATACGATTTCCAAAGTCTGTACATCAATTGATATTTGTGATTAAATTATTTTGTCTGGCACTGAGAAAATTTTAGTGAGATTTATTTTAGATGAGTTCTTTTTGGTACTTGCTTCCTGTCCTTATTTTCATTCCATATTAAACCAAATTTAATTATAAAATCAATATTAGCAGTCGTGACTTCGTGGAAAGCCATTGCAGAAGGATACACTTGGTAAATTTTCCACTCTGTATTTATTTGCATGGCAATTGGCAAAAAAATATCAAGCCAATAAATACAGTGTGGGAAATTTACCAAGTGTATCCTTCTGCAAATTTAATTATTCCGACATGCAACCACACCACTATAAAAGATAGTAAAAAACGGAAGTCACACCATTTTATTGTTTATACATTTTATCATTTCTTGAAGGTGCAAAAATAAACGTATATTTATGGGAAATGCATGATGACCAGCGTGATTGATGTCTTATATTTGAAGGAAGATCAAAATTACTCCTTCACCAGAAATCGGGCAGAAACTGTTAAGACCCATTTTTAAGAGCCAGCAACTTTTTTCCGCGTTCAATTTCTGAATGAAGTTTTGCAGTTGTAAGGTAATCGCAAATAGCACTTCGATTTTAAGTTTCTCATGTCATCTAACTCCAACGAAGAAAACGTACATAAGACACGCGGTTTCCTTCTAACAGGTCGATTGTGCAATGAGGCCGCCCGATAACGGAAAGACCGAGAGAATTTCCAAAGCAGGCATTAGTGCATTCGCCTCGTTTCTTGTTTATATTTCCATCCTGATTCACAAAGCTGATGCGTTGCCACCCCCACAATGCATCCAGGCCAGAATGCTCGATGCATTCTTGAGTGCTTCGAAGAATCGAGATCCTCCAAAACAGATCCTTTTAGAGCGACATTTCGGAGACGTCCGACAATTTGGATGCATTTCTTGATGTGCAACGTAATGATGGAACGAGATGATTAAATGAAAGGTGGTCCTCTTACATTTTTCCCCGTCCAATTTAACCTGCTTCTTCGAAACGCAACCTCTTTGTCCACGGCGTGGGAATGGAGGAGGAGAATTTAGAGGTTGCAAGTCGAAAAGACGCAAAGGGAGAGAGCAAGAAGCAAAAGAAGGGGAAAAGGAAAAAATGGCGTTGTTAACGAAACAGGAGGCTGGCCGCTTCATTTCGTCGGTAGGGTTCATAAAAGAAGAAGGGAAATCTGGAGACAAAAAGAGGGATGAGGCGAAAGGACTTCGGAGGATTGGCTGTATGCAAGAGGGGAAAAAGAAACGGTTATCTCCTCTCTCTCAATAATCTGAGTTTCTGGTCACATCGCCATCACTCAATTCTTGTTCTCTTCCTCGCTCAGGCGTTCATTCTTCGTTCCTCTTTCTCCCTTTACACATGATCGCCATTACTTACTCTATTCTCTTTCCTTTGATTACCTTTCTCCTCATATTACTGCTCTCCGTTGGTGTATATTCTGTTGCTTACTATTCTGTCAAGGAGCTTGAATTAAAGACTAAAGTTTTCTTACGATCACTATGCATCTACATTTATCAAGGAAAAATTGCATTTTAAAGGTTATCTGGAGATGAGTTCATAAGGCATATTTTCTTAATCCTCCCCTTTGCAAGTTCCTGAATCCGCCCCTGCCTAATTTTGAGTAGGTATATCGAGTCGATATCGTTGAAAATGTAAATCATTGAAATGTGAAATTAAATCAAATATTACATATTTATTTAATTTCACATTTCACAATTTGGATGCATTTCGTCGGTAGGGTTCATAAAAGAAGAAGGGAAATCTGGAGACAAAAAGAGGGATGAGGCGAAAGGACTTCGGAGGATTGGCTGTATGCAAGAGGGGAAAAAGAAACGGTTATCTCCTCTCTCTCAATAATCTGAGTTTCTGGTCACATCGCCATCACTCAATTCTTGTTCTCTTCCTCGCTCAGGCGTTCATTCTTCGTTCTTTTTAATAATTTTAATGTTTTTCAAATATTCCTTATTCATTTTCCATTACTGAAGAGAGGGATGGATGCCAAGCGAAGCTTACACTTGTAGTCTTAGACTTAGAGTGGAATAAGGATACGTTTAAAACAATATTGCCTTTAATACAAATCATTAAGATCCGTTTTTGGAAAACAGTTTAACGGTGCACGCACACTACGATGAATCGAAAGACAGCAAATATGGAAAATTTTGCAATAGAGATGCATATTTTTGACTTTTAAACTTATTCTAACCAATGAAAGTTTTACTTTACCACATTAGTTAATGATAGGGTGTCAAGACGTACCAATTTTCCGGAAATAGTTCTGGATTTTAATCAACTCTACCGGAGTCCCGGAATACATTTTATGGACATCCTAAATTTCCGGTAATTTTGAAATTCTCTTCTAGAAATTTGTTTTCTATTTTAATCAATTGAGACAATTTATTATATCTGATTCGTTTGTTAATTTATAATCATGACATCAGCGCTAGTAAGACCCATTCCATCATAAAAAATATATAATCATGCAAAAAGAATTCTTTGTATTTCTATGTACGACGGACATGTTAAATAACGCTGGTAAAGTGTAACTATCTACTCCAAACAGATTAGAAAATAATGAATTTTGAATTTGGAATTTGATTCGGTAATTTTCTAGCATTATCATATAATTTGATTAATTGGTTATGTTTACTTGTGTGCGTGCTAAATTATGCTTTACGTATTAAATTGAAATTCTCATACTTCTAAAAATATAACAAATATGTCTTACCATGAATACATGAAAAGCCTACTTTATGTCGGCATTAACAGAAAAACTAAAGATAGTACATGTACGATTAGATTAGCTCGTAGCTCATTAGTAGTATTTCAACACCCCTGATTACGACGATCTTCGAAAACGAAGATTGCCCCGGATTTATCCCAGAAGCTTCCCGGCTATGTTGTGATAGCACCGGATTTCTCGTACTCAAAGTAGTATAAGTCCCACTAGGTTGTTTTTTTTTGTTAATGATGAATTATTAATGGTTTTGAGATATGCTTTTGAAAGAAATGCTTACTGCTATGAATTAATGAAAAATAATTTCTATGAATTATTGCTTCTCTTTCTTTTCTCTAATTCTGCATTGTGTTTCGATTTTCGTCGAGTTAAAAATACGGGCTTTTGAATTTATTTCCACTCTTCACAGTCTTTGAGAAACAAAAAGATAACTTTTTTGCCGATCATACCACGCATTTCCTTCTTTATCGCTTCATTTCCTCCCTCAAACTTCTCTACCTTCTTGTATGGGCCTAGTTATGCTGATTTTCACGTTTCGACGTATTTCGAATCCGATGCACTTTTTTAGACGAAACTGGAATTAGTAATACACAGTATTTTTGGTTGGTGGCTCTTCACTCTGTCCTTATCATTCACTTATTCAGTTCAATTTTTTCATTAAATAATTATTTGGTAACGCGAAGATATTTATTAATAGGTGTTATATCTTTTTAATGTTAGAATAAGGTGCTGTAGACATTGTGACTAAGAAGTATAGTTAAAGCCTCTAATTTCGTTTAAATTTGTAAGGAATCCCTTGGGTTCTGGAAGCAAACCTTCGGATCCACTTCTCTGAGCAGATTTACATCCATACAAAAAAATATTCATTGATTGCGTTTTATATTTAACTGAGAAATAACGAAAAAGGTACATTTTTGTGTTGTACTTGTGAACATTTCTAAAATATTTGAATGTAATTCCCTCCGGTGAAAATTAATACTTGTACAAAATTATGTTGGTGGTCGCATTTAATTAATTTCCTGTTATTGTCAGATTTCCGCTGAAATAGTATTTCATTTTCCTTAATAAACTGTTTCCGTATCACCTTCCTTATATTATAACGACATGCGACATGTAAAGAATTTCTTACAATTTGTACAGCCATTTTTGTGGAATAATGCGCGTAAAATTACGTCAGTGGTGTACAACCTCCAGGCCCCGGGTTAAATCCGGCCATCGGCCTATTTCTCTCTGGCCTGCAAAGATGTTAGTACCGTGAATCATAAGAGGTCTTTAAACCATTAGGGACTTTATAAATTATACTATTATTATTGTTTTTCTATCCTTTGCCCAATTCACTCAAAGGTAGCGCATAATAATTCATAAGAACATTAAGCATAATGAATTCGAGAAATTAAAGAATTTTCGGAGAGAAAATTATTTTCTTTAAAGAAACATACGAAACTCTAGCCCTGCGATTTTCGAGTATTGTATTATCCGGTCTGACGAATGAAAAGGCTTCTTTGCAGTACGTTCTTAAGTAGATTAACTTCATTACTAGAATCTTTCGCTATTTTCATTGCTTCAAGATCTATTCTAGTTTCTGAGAGTTGTAATATATTAAGTATTGTTTTATATGTTTGTACCGTGAACTCATCGGCATATACTCTGGTCATTTAACATTCGATCCGTTGAAATATCATTCTGTGAATTATTTACATGAAATTATGCAGCGATTGTAAAATTATTTGATTTAAAGATCTTGAGTGACTTTCATTTCTCCAATGCATCATTTATTGTTATATCGCAGTTACATCTACATCTACATAAATACCCTGCAAGCCGCCTTACGGCGTGTGGCAGGGGGTGAAAACACCGGGCGTTCGGACTATTTTTTTAGCCTATTATTATCATGTATAGTTCGCGGAAAGAATGAATTCTTAAAACGACTCGTCCTAGCATCTATTTCTCTTATTTTGCGCTCATTGTCGGATCGTCCAAGATAGCAGGGGGGTCTCATAATATCTACTATATCTTCCGCAAATGTACTTTCCCTAAATTTATCAAGCAATCGAAATCTAGCTTCTAGTCTCCTATCGTTTAAGGATTCCCAACCTGCATCTGACAGCGTTTTGGTAACGCTTGCTTTTTTATCGTAGCACTTCTTAACAAAACGTATCGCTTTCCGTTGCACTTTCTCGAGTTCACGGATGCATGTATCGTCTGCCGGATCCCATATACTTGATGCATATTCAAGATGAGGCCTAACCAACGCAAAATAACAGTTAAAGTTCCAACACACTGATTAGCTGTATAAATATATAATCATTCGACTGCATAAACTTTTATGGGAAAAGAAACTCAGAGTTGTTTCCCCGAGTCTCGTTTCTAACTACTCGACTTTGCATCATATACTCTCTTTTTCAAATATCTCCTTAAGAGAAAAGGATGTTGTTAATGACAAGGTACTTAACAAGTCAGTCCACGGCCAAATGTAAACCGGAATGCATCTTTGGAGGAAGGGTAAAAATATACCGTCTCTCCAATCCGGGCTGCAATAAGAGAGCCTTCGTCGATGCATGGCTTTCAAGATTCTCTTTATTTTATAGCTTTCGTCGCTGTAGCGGAAAATTTTCTTTCCTCGGAGGGATTGAGCATAAATGGGAAAGTAAAGACGATACTAAGTAGTGAATGATATTTTATCATTCTATAAACCAATAAACAGCTGAAAAACAGTCACTTTATCCTTATTATCTATGCTTTTTAACCCCCTCTAGTTTAAAGAGAGTTTTCAATGGAAACGCGGAAAGATATCAATTAACTCATACATAGCTTAGAGCTCTCTTGGGGATAAATTCATCGACCATTCATTGTTAGAGTTCAATGTTCAGGCATGTAATCGCATTTTAGTTTTTAGTGGCAAAGTCAGTTCAAACTCTATAATTGGTCCTTATAAGAAAAAATAAACTATAAATGCAGCTATACCGTTTAGTTTGTGTTATTTATTGTAAAAAAATGTATTTTTTTGCAGAATCATTATCAAAATCGTGTCAGAATCGTTATTAGTAAGTCTTGAATAAAACTCGAGAAATAGTACCCTTGCAAGTAACCCAATAAGTTCAGGCTTCATTTGGTGGAATTTTCATTCTTCTTAAATCCTTTAAATGGCACAAAAAGTAGTTATGATTTTAAAACAACAACTATAGAATCAGAGTATAGGGATTTTATCTTCACCAACATTGATTCCACACAAGCCGTCGCACAGTGGGCTGAAATCGGAAAAAGCCGGACAAAAGTCCAAATATAGGGAATAGGACAACATAGGGAAAGTACCATGTTACCAGAATATTACGTTTTTTATTCCATTAAAATCCTTCCACAAGTCCACCATCTACTTAACTTATAAGATTTTCGAAGAAAAATTCAATCGGGTGTGTTTTTGGAAATTTAGTCATGTTTGAGCCTCAGTAGCTACGTAACGGATGGGATATATGAGAAATGACTTACCATTCCATGATCAGCAATCTTTTGTGTATATATATACAAGTATATGCAAAGTTTCAGGTCTGTATCTCAAGAAAAGCCATTTTGGACTTTTGTCCGGCTTTTTCCGATTTCAGCCCACTGTGCGTCGGCTCGAAGGCTCCCTATAGTATGCATTTAAAATATTTGTTTAGTTGTAACCAATACTTTAGTATAATATAATTATTGTATTAGTTCCTTGATCTGCTAAAAAGTATCATTGCCAGAGTACCTCAATGTCTCGCAATTACAGCGTGTCAAATTTAATCTTTGAATCGTCTTTCGTTGTAATAGAAGAAAGAATTGCATTATATAATTTTGTATTGTATAACATTGAAAAATTATGTTATTTTTCTACAAGTATTAGGCAACTTTTGCTAAACAATGTTTTTTCGAGTGAAAATGTGGAGACAGGAATAGAGTAATAAAAATAATAGATATACTATAGTATAGAGGTCTTTAAACCATTAGGGACTTTATAAATTATACTATTA
>KZ308341.1:1223296-1253171 GCA_000376725.2 Ladona fulva | reverse complement strand
AAAATCTATAAAACAATAAAATAAAAGAAATAAATCATATAAATAATGTTTACTGTGGAAATCGGACAGTTATTTCTGTCCTCATTGATATGGAGCTCCACTCAGTTACGGCCGCACCCTTTGATTAGATTTTCAAATATACTGAAAGTGGTTTACTTTAGCATGATAAGATATAGCAAATAACTTATAAAATAGTACTGTAAGATCATATATAAGAATACTTTATCTATATTTTCGATGGGGATGCCAAGTTGGCATGCCCAAGCAAGTAAGTGACTTAGCCATAGGATGAGGTGCGTCTCACCGGTATTTGTAAAGGCCTCAAAATTTAGGAAATTAGAAAAGATGTAGGCAAAAATGCTACTAATTCGCTCAGAGGTTATAGATAAATGGTAATTAAGGTTAAATGCGCATTTTGATTCAGAGTGTTATTATGATTTTTGATTGTTATCATTAGAGGATTGAGCAAATTATTGGATCCCACCCTTAAGAGAATTTCTGGTTACGGCACAGATTTCTTCAAATTTGATTGACTTGAAATAGTTTTCTTAATTATGTAAAATAGAAAATCCGTGTATTATCATACAAAACAAATCATTAATTTCAACAGTTTTTATTAGAGTTGTTGTTGGACTGTATACTAATCTTAAACAGCTATGTTTATGATTTGGAGGAACATACTTACTGTAAGAAAATACTTGTATCGTTCTCGTAGTACAGGATTCATTTTTGCTCTCTATCTTTTCTAAGCTAATTTTCAGCCGAGGAAAAATGTTTCTCATTCACAGAAACAGGGTCCTTTTAAAGCAACTATAGCAGTTATTGCAAGCGAGCTCAAGTCATTCAGATTATGTTTATTCCACGTATTATTAGCGGAATGTTATTATCCTCTCCCAGGCTCCAAATATAAGTAATTCCTCGCCTCCCATTTCCAGTAAATTTGAGCAAATCAGATCCGGATTACAACCACTCTTGATCTTCCGATATTTCGTTGTTGCATAGGTGTTTTCTTTATCATTTTTGAGAGATATTTTGAATGTATTCTTTAGAATATGAAATGTTATCTTCTCGCAAAAAGACTTAATCAAATAGATCTTAAGATATTATTTTGAATGATTCAATAACCTTTAATGTAATCCACCTTTAATAGCCGAAATTTTGAACTCCTTTAAGAGCAATTCCTTAAGTGTTGTTCGTTAGGTTCACATATTTTTATGAAGTTGTAGTAGCACAGGTATCCTCAATATCTCAATTCAGTACCTATTGTTCTTTTAGTATATTTAAATATTATAAAGAACGGCCCTAACACCATTAGCATCTCTCTTCCGCTCAACCTTCCATCGGAAGTTGTATCTTTCGACACCCTTAAATATTAAAAATGTCAATCCTATACGATTTCTTTTCTTCATGCCTAGAGGATTCAATTCTTGGTCCATTAACCTTATTTGATAAATGAACATTAGGTTTGCATTCCTTACTTGCTGCATTTTTATTCATATATATTTGTAAAAAAATTCACGGAGGAAGCCGTCAATTTGTGGAATCTTGACATCACGGGGATTTATCGAATAATAACATAGTTTTGAACAACAAAGATATATAACTTTTACTTATCCACAATATGTGTTTCGTCGGCGACTAGTTTCGGCTGACTTTACTTCTTTAACATTTGTTCAAACTGTGCTTTTATTCAACAAATCCTCGTACTTTATGTCAGATAAAAAGTGTTCTTCTGAAAATATGTCTTTATCCCAAATCTCTGTAATTCCACCGAATCACGTATTCCAAATTCCGGAAAATTCCTAATTCCAAATAAACCATGGTCGCAAGGATTTCGGATAAGAGATACTCAACTTGTAAATGGTTCTATTAATCGATTTTAAGACATCAGTTTAATCTAAAAATAATAAATCTATTTTATATTTCAGATATCGAACCTGATAGTATAAAGCAAGTGGAGCACGTATTCAGCGACCGCCGACGGTAAGTCCTGTATCTAAGTAGCTTTCCTATGTTGATCTAAAACTATTCTTAAAGCTCGCAGCAGCAATACAATATAATTCAAATTTGATTTTTAAAAGTAAGGTTTTCCTTTGGATCAGTTTAAGCGATATTTACTTACATTAAAAATGATTGATAGTATGCGCGACAGTGACAAAATGTAACCGAGGAAAAAAATGTCATGCTTTACCGGACGATCTTCAGCATTTCCGCTTTCGTTATAATGATAGCTCATATTGTAATGTTTTACGAATGAAAAAATCCTACTTCGAACAGTTCCTTATCCAAACGCACTATCTTCCAAGGCTCGAATATAGTCGCAATTAACCGCAACTATCCAGTGGCAAATTTTCCCAGATAAAACAGGTTTGTTGGCAATTTCCAGAGATGGATTGATTCACTCATTCGCGCGTTCTTCTCCTTATCTCTTGCGCGCGTTCCCATTAACACGCATCGCTTCAAATCCATTTGGCCTTTTCACCGCGTTTCCACATGTATAAGCGGCGAAAGCATTCCGCCTCTTCCTTTGCTAGTCGTTAGATGTGTACAAATGGCCATGAATGACCATGACCATTACCTTAGCAACCGAATCTCTTCAATATAGCAAGCATTAGTGCAGCTATCCGTAAGATAATTTACCAATGTGTTAAAAGGGTGAAAATATGTGAAATTACTCACTATTAAAAAGTTTTTTCCATTATAAACGGTCATATTTAGCAAATATTTGGCTTTTACATTATCCGATCGTCCCTAAATATGAGGAGAAACTATCTTCTTTGTCTTCCCCTTCCCTTCTTGTCCCTTCTTTGGATTATTTTAGGAATTTTTAGCAGCAATTGATTTTTAATGGTAGAGATCATGAGGTTTAATTCTTCAAATAAAAATAAAATCTCTAGAATTTAAGAATCTATCGAGTTGAAATTACAAGGAAAAGAAAATTATTTTCAGTTTGGATTCGATAAAATGAAATGAGGATTGCGATTGAAGATTACGTTCCAAAGGACACTGCTCATATTAAAATAGAGATTTAAAACACTCCTTAAGCCCTCATGCAGGTAGTCGCGAGGCTATACTGTCACCAGTTCAAAGAACAGGTTCATCTTTAGGGTTAGAATAACATTAAGCTGAATATTAAAGTTCAGTAGTCGTCTACCCATGAAGGTGATAATTTAGATGTGATACATATGGGTATTTCTCAGAAAGGTGTTTTTTTAAAGAGATTCTCTTGTGTTCACTGAAATGGTAAATTAATATTTTATTTCTCTACTCTAGTCTCATTAATTTTACTAGTTAAAAAATATTTTTTCTGTGGCATTTTTCATGTTATTTTTGTAATTGGCGGTCTCTTTTCTGTTCCCATTTGCCTTATATATACGATGTTCTCTTACTGCCTCCTGGCATTGAAAATATCTATGATTTTACAATAAAATAAATGCAATAATAACGAGTCGAAATATAAAAGCCCGCTTAGTACGATCAGAACCGCTGCACGTTCCACATAATAGTAAAGGATTCCATTGTGCAAGCTTTGAGAAAGTAAGTGTATGCAATTCGAAATATGCAGCGATAGTTCTCAACTCTCAAGTCAATAAAAAATGTATGACACATATTTTGAATGAATGTGTGGAAGGTGGCATTTAGAAGTTAAATATGAAGTTGAAATCGACAAAAATAGTTATACGTTAATTAAAACGAAATAAATACTTTCTAACTGAAGAACTTACGCAGATCCACGTTGTTGGTAGAGTTCTTCACATTGATATTCTACCAAAAAGGTTGGACGTTCCTGGTGAGAACGATTTGAAAATCTTCTTGTTAGGATCTTTTTCAATTCCCTCGTGCTAGAAACGAAATTTGAGTGTAAATAATCTTAATTCGGTAAAATTCCGTTCTGATTACAGCCAAATTTTCCTTAACTTTGAAAAGGGTGACTATTTGATAAAGTGCCCAAAAATTTTGGTTTAGTTTTCTGTTAAATTTCACGAATTATTATTAGGTAGTTATATTGTTAAGTTAATCGGTTTTGAGGATTTTCCGAGTTAGAATTGATGTTTGCTGATTAGAAAATGATAACCGTAATAACTAAAAATAACATGATAAAATATATAACATTTGCAACGAGGTTTTCCTCGATAGTCATCCGGGATGAGGGGGACAGAGTCCGTGTTCGCTGTGGTCCTAAATGATCCTCCATGTCCTAATTTTTAGAAAGCTTTGATCCTTTACTATGCTTCAAAATGTTTTAAATTCCTCGAAATCCGTTTCTTGAGAATTTCACCCATCTATCCATCTCATTCGTACTCTTGGGATCCGTTTTTCCACTTATACATCAGGTTCCGCACATAGGTAATCAGCCGAAATATTTTAGACAATGCGGCAATTTTTCCTCTCGCAAACGAGAGGGAAAAAAACAATCGACGGCCATAAAATGAAACAACCGTAAAAAGGAGCTGTTTTTCGCCTTTTGAGTGCCGTGAAGGTGGGAAAAAGGAGGAAGAACCGGAGGATATATAGCTATTCACGCGTAATCTGAGTCTTCGCAATGCTGAGCATTATAAATTTCGTCGGTCATAAATAACATCCTTGTGAGGCTCTAAGATAGGAGGAGGAATTCATGCGTGCGTGTGAAAGAGAGCGGGACGGAAGGAAAGACAAAAAATATATCTATGCGGGAATATTTTTTGTTCGATATATTCCGTGTGAGAAGAAGAGGGGAGGATGAGATTTGGTGGGAAAGGGCAGGGGGGATAACGCAACTCCGAGGAAATCATAACTTCTCGTAGTCACTTTCAATTACGCCCTCTGCAAACAAACGAGCAAAGGCAGAATCCACAGCTGATGTGTTTATTGTTCGATGGGAGTGGATGCCTCGACATGGTTTACGACGAGGCGCTGCCTTTCACCCTCTGTCCGTTATAATTGCTCTAAAAGGGGTTAGAGGTTTGATATTAATTCATACGGATCGTATTGACGTCTTACTGTATTCGCATCGATGATAAATGATCGAAAGGGGAGGAGCCGGCTTCGTAAACGGTTCGGCTACCTGTATTACCTCTTCGCTTTCATTATATACCTTCTCCGCGATTGCAGACTGAGTAATTTGTTGAGTGAAAGTCACGGAGAGTGACTCATGAATTGGTTGAATATGTATGAGCACATCGAGCTTTGTGTAATCACTGGAAACAATTAAAAGATGCAATTTTTAGGGAGATAATTCTGTCATATTTCTTAAAATTTTAACTCTAAACTAGCAGGGATAATTGATAGATATACGTGAATCTGATAAAACGGACAAAACGTAAATAATCACCCTAAATTATGAAGGCATTCAACCTTGCTTGCTTCGATGGAGTGCCGTTTTAATTGGTTAATTCTCAATCATTAGCCTTTACCCTGCTACCATTCCTGTCGAATGGAATGTTTTCATTTGTCTTTTGTATAAGATTGAGAGAAATATATCTTCCATTAGCTTTTATCTCAGTTTTATTCATGGCTGTGATAATATGAGAGCTACTTTGGTATGAGGAATGCGGAATATTGACATTGATTAAGGTCTTTCCTTTTTGAATGTTACGAAAAGTGTTACTTGTGGAATCATTGTGCTTCGCTTACATGGTCTTGCTCCGCTGACGGCATTTTATCTCAGTGAGGAGATTTGACAAACTTCCTCCCTCCTCATTTTGTCTAGTCGCCTCAGCCCCTCTCCAAAGCTTTTCGTTGCTTATGGTGGAGGGATGAGGCTCAAACAAGCCCTCAGGCTGAAGACTGTAAAGACAGCCTTTATAAAACTTGTATCCTAGATTGGATAAATTTGACGGATTTATAGTTATTCTGGTTTAGAAAGATGCATGTGATTTACTAAGTTAGGGAGCTTGATTTGGAGAGTTATTCAGTTACTTTCCTTTCGTAGGGGTTCTTGAATGTTGGTATGTCGTGCCGGTTAGCAAGAACCAATCTAGGATTTACATCCATTTCACGTATTCGTGTGGCATCATGTTCTGGTACCATCAACTTTATTTTCTCGAACCATTTTTCGTTCTATAAGAAAGGATACGAGGAAATACAATATGAAAACAAAAAAAATTGATGGTCTGCAGCTGAAACAGGAACGAAAATTTGGATACAATTAAGAATGTACACAATTGAATAGGTCGAAGAATTTTTCTATTTAGGTACAAGCAAGATTACCAGGAAGTAGCAAGAGAGAACTAGTAGTAGGATACCCCCGGCGTGGGTAAGTGGACATTAAATCAAGAAAAAATCCAAGCTTGTACTATTCTGGAATTAGGAAAAGGTTCATAAAATCTCGATCTGGAGTATTATTTTGCATGGCTGTAAACATGGACTGTAAATTCCAGGGCATCGGACATCGTAATCTTTTCCGTTCTAGTTTTCGCTCTGAAGATTGTTATATTATATCTTTCTTGAAATTTGTTTTATTATTTTTAGATGTTTCCATTCACATAAAAATTACCGTAAATTTTAGAATAATAGTTAGTTATAGTAAGTTGTAAGTCATGGCTACACCTGCTTAGTAAACCTTCCTCCATTTGCACGAAAGTAAAATGTGCCTGTACTAAATGAAGCAGAAAATCGGAACTGGATGAATTTAAGGTTTGGGTTCAAGATTTTCCATTTTTTTTACGTTTGGGTTCTATTTTCACTCCAGCAAAAATAAAGTTTTCTCGGTTTCGGTTTCCGATTTGGTTTCGATTCGGTGCGCCGGTTAATTCAGCACAGATAGGAAGATTAGACGCAAAATAGGATGCTACAGAAGAATTATGGAAATAAAATTGACTGACTGAGTACCTTATCAATAAGTCACTGAGAATGAAGTCATTTGGTGAACAAACGAAGATCTACGGACATTTTTGTGAAAATACGATTAAAATTAATTGTGCACGCACTAAGGCACGATAGTCTGCTATATACAGTATTAGAAGGAATGAATTATAATGTAAAAAATACTTGGTTGCTTAGATTATTAGAGGCAGGTAATGGTTAGAGTTAAGGTTAGGAGTTGACAGGAAATTCAGCTAAGTTTGTGGGAACAGGAAGGCCTGAAGAGCTGCTACAAATTGAGATTTTTAATCCATGATAATGATATATGTATTTCGTATTGTTACATTATCATATAACATTGAAGAAGCTATTAGAGTATATATTTTCGAAGTTTAAAATTAAGAGAGATTTCACAAGTAGAGCAGACAATAATGGAAAGCTAGTTATGAATCGTTATCATGTACAAATCAAAAACCGGAATAATAATGATGATGATGTAAGGTCGAAGGTTTCCGCGGCGATTTAATTACGAGCAATCAAAATTTTTGGACTTGTAACCTATTCAGATTAAGCTAAATCTTTCTCGTGTAGATTAATTGCATGACATTGTAGGGAGACACTGAATATATTTCGAGGTATTCCGTCAGTTGTCTTGATATCAACGAAAAGCAATACCCTTCGTCAACGAAAGCGATAATTAAATGTTAATCAAATTTGACATCGGGAACCTTTCTCATCGGAAATCTTCATGTGGAACGCATAACGCACCTTGAGGTTACACTATAATTTTGTTGCCTTTACTTAAATATTCCCCCCTCAACGAAACTGTACATGGTATAACGAATTCAATAACTAGTTAAACTACGTTTTCAGATTAATTTTCACTTTCAGAGGTAAGCAAAACTCAGAAGTAAAATAATTCAAACATCTTATTTTCATTAAAGAAGTTAAGAAAAGGTCGCATTGAGCATTTTGGCCGAATTCTCCCCACCTCTGAGTTAGTATTACACTGTCTTGTAAAGCACTGAAAGCCAAGATTATTTAACAGATCGAAGTTAGAGGATTTTCATAGAAGTTTTGAGTAACTAAATGTAAGTTACAGAAAAGTAGAAAGAACTTGATTCAAAATTCGATTAACATTCTTAATGTCTCGGCAATTACAGTTTGATTATATACAGTTTCCTTTTCACATTATGTGGAATTTATGTAGTATCAGGATTTATTCCAGTTTATAGGTTTAATTAGAGTATTTAGTAAAGGTTTGGCCAAGTTTTTGTCAGAAGAATACTGAGAATTGTTACAAAATTTCCCTGTCTATTTTCCTGTTATCTATCATTCACGAAGCAACTTGATACAAGGACTTAAGGAAACGTTCATTTTACTCATCGATGAAAATTTAGAAAGAGCTGTATGCACGACTAGACTATTTTCAGGATTCCCTTTATCATTTAACCTTATATGTTTATCGTCCCTTTTCCAGCTTAATTATTGCTTTTTGAGACTCCCTTTTTCAAATCGGAGAGACATACAATTTGTTAAGTTTACCTGTCTTATCTAAATCCGTAATGTTATCCTAAACATTCAGAAAGGAAATTTGAGAGCTCTGTGACGAGGGTCAATAATAACATTTAAGAAGACACCGAATCTATGCATCTCGAACTACATACATGCGATGCATGACAATCTTGATCTAACTGCCGCGACCTTCAATTGGAGAGCGCCCCGCATATTCTTGCCTCTTTCTGTAACTTCCGACATTGTCGGTGCCCTTTATTGTAGAGACTGAGGCAGTAAGCCGGCTAGCTTCCGAAACTACTCATGAAGTAGTCGGAAAATTATAAACTCTCGAAGATATCATGCTAGAGAATATTTTTCTCTGAACCAGGGGTGGTGAATGGGTGACTTATTCCCCAGAAAACAATTGAAATTATATCGAAAATCTAGAGACAAAATTATACCAGTAATCGATTTTGGTGAAATGTTGTGGTTCCCACTTCATACTGATCATTTTAAATAAAAATTTCAGCAAATTGTGATATTTTATTTTATTTAGATTATTTCCTCGCCTAGGTTAATAGGCAATAGTTGCTGCGGAATATCAAGTAAAAGTTCTTAGGGTAAAGAGAAGTGAAAAATATCGACATGATTGGAGCCCGAGTTTAGGTCACTTACGTTCCGGACTGTTATTTCGTTTCCTACCTTCAAGGGAGAATTCGTTTAAGTACCAAAGGTAAAGGATTTTGGTTATTTAATGAAATGAAAATGAACGAAACAAAGTACCAAAGTTAAAGGATTTCATACGTCTCTATCTGAAGCATGTAGTTAGAAGTTTCTTTCTATTTCTTCGCTCCGCTTAGGAGATGAAAGTTCCTGCACCCGTATCTCACTGAATGGAAGATTTCTCATTTTTACCACAAGTCAAAAGAAAGTATACTTTCATGTCTTTCTTTTATCTCAGTTTCGTTCGTAGCTATGATAAATAGAGAGGCATTGAGCTACGAATGACAATGACATTTATTTTTTTCGCTCTTCGTCAAATACTATGAAACGTGTTATTCATAAAGACATCAAGCTGTTCCTAGAAGCTGGTATTTGTCGCATATAGCACCATGTTTCAGTGAGTTAGACAAAACAAACTAACTCACTCCTCATATTGCTTTGACGCCTCATTCCTTCTTGCTAATCGTGGTTCGGTTTAGGATGCAACCAGTTTTCAGGCTGGCTACTTAAAATACATCTTTTGGAAAGACCTGGCGTGTGTTAACAGTTGACATAGGTAAGAATTCGTGGATTTTCGTAGTTGCAATACTCAGTGGTTACGAAATATCGGTTTGGCAATCTAAATGAATAAATTACATTATAAGGAGGAAATAAGCTTTTTGTGCTTCTTGGTCGCGATCGTTCGCGGTTCCCTCCCTCCCGCAGTCGAACGTAAGGCGAGTAGGCGAGGGGCGTCTTTGGCAGAACGGGAGTCCGCAACTGCTCGTGCTGTTGGCAACCCTGGGCTCCCTCCCTTTCGCTTTTCCCCTTCCATCAAACAAGCAATTTGCTAATGAAGAAGGCGTGGTGGTGGCGTGTCCATTACCCACAAGCCCCTCCCCTCAAAAGCTCCCATTGGTCCGTAATGGCCTCCAATGGCGCTGCCTCCTTCCGTTTCAACTTACCCACTTCCTCCCACCTCGCACTTACCCCACTTTTCCTTAACCCTCTTGGTTACCATCGCTCCCTTCCGCGACCGCTCTTCCCCCTTCACTCGAGTCTTTGGTTCATCCGCCTCCAGCGCTGTCATTACTCCCCGCCTTTCTACCCCTTGCTCGAGACTGCAAACGTGTCCAAGAAGGGGCGCATGTTCCCCTCTGTACTCATTTCCTACCTGTCTTTACCTCCTTCTCTCGTGTTCTCTTTATCTCATTTTGTAATAGTGAGAAATTACGTTTGTAATATCAGAATGACTCAGTTTAGAGGAATACACACGGTATTTTAGAGTGGTAGCCTCTCCGACATCGGGACGTTACTTTCTTTTTCGCTCCAAATTAGCTTACCTATTTTCGTTGATACGGTATCCTCATCAGGGGTCTGATTGCTTACGAGCTGTCTCCTCTTAAATGGGCTCCGTACGTCTTAATTCGCGGTTCTGCGGTTTTTATCGGCTTTCTCCCGCGCTCCAGCGTCTACCAGTGTGAAATTTACCAAGAAAAGTCAGTCTGTCGTTTGAGCCTACCGTTTCCGCTAAAGTTTTTACCTTTCGAATTACTCGGAGCCGAGGATAACGCAAGTAATCTGACAGTTTCGAGAAATCAGTCATCTAATTCCCCTATGAAGTGATTAATTAGAGTTGGTTGGTGAGACTAGGAGAAGAAGAAAAGGAAGTATCAGTCAGTTTCATTCGAATTGGTACTTCAATACATTATTTAGAAAATGTTATTTTAAGGTACAGGAACCAGATTGTAATCTGGTTGCTGTACCTTAAATCTTCCATATCTCTCCAAATGATCGTCAGAGTATTCTTTATCATCCAAAGATCTGAAGCCATTCACACAAAAGGACGTTTTTTTGTCATGATTTCAGATACAGCTGTCATCTCTAGGTCATTTGCCTACTCAAATAGTTACGAAATCATTTTTGACGACGACGAATGAAATTCACTTTCTGCTGGAAAACTTCTCCTCATGGACCCTTACTCGCGGTCTCATCCATGGTCTTCTACTGAGCACTTTTAAGTTCATTATTTTATTGAAGATCACAGGATAGGGAAGGTCAACTGGTATTGGTTAATGTAAAATGTTTAGATCAAGGGTTTATTCATTCAGTACAGTTTTTAGGCGGCGATAATTACTGATTGTTGTTTTAAGGACGCATTCCAGATTGTGGAAAATAAGGTATTTTGGATATGTTTAAGTTTTTATTCGAATATTTTGGTTATTAAAGGTTATAGGGAGATGTGTTATATTATGGTATTTGCATGTCTCGGAAGTACTAGTATGAAATTCAACATTTCTTTTGATGGTTTTGTTTTCGAACCTATATAGCCTCTGCAGGTAGGATTTGTAAATTCCAGGTGGGTGATGCATAGGTGAGCATCGGTCGGGTTATGGACGAAATAATTTCTGAAAGATTTTGAAAACAGTCATTTCATCCAAAAACCACTGAAAATGTATTCTTAATTAGGATATGATCATTATTATTCATTGTCGTGAAAATTTTTATTTCGACAAAGTTTTGAAGATATTCAAAGTATTCCGCCATTTAAGATGAACTTAACTTTCTGACAAAACAGGGATATCCATGGACGAAATTAATTTATTCTCAGACAATATTTACTATCTTGATTGAGGGTAGTGAATTTCTTTCTTCTGCGAGTTCCGTGCACATATCTAGAGGGATAACATGTTAGGTGAGCTTTCATCGAGAAGCTGATTGTGGTGTCTAAACAACTGCTGTTATTCACAGGTATGAACGCGCTTACGTTAGAGCTTTGAATTTTAAAATAGCAGAGAAAGCAAGAATATATTTACCTTCTATTATATAAAGAATTCTGGTATTGAAGGTATATATAAGTATTGAAACAAATTTGGATCCATAAATTGCGAAATTCAAAATTAAAGGTCATTCATTGGTCCTAAATTAAAAATTCGTACTTAAGATCAATTCATAGGAACTTAATCGTTACAAAGGTGAACATTTTCTTTGATTTCAGAAATGTGACTGCCTTCTCGTTGTTACATCAGAGTCAGATAAAAGCTCCAAATAGCCGTTGTTTGCGAGCAAACTAACCGTTGAAGAATTCCCACCAGCGGGGGTTGGGGTTCTCCGTGGTCGCGCTTGTAAGCAAGTATTGTTCTCGATACGTATTTTCCAGTTATTCTTCTCCCCGAAGATGGCAACTTAGTTGTCGAAATATGTATCGAGAACAATACTTGCTTACAAGCGCGACCACGGAGAACCTCAACCCCAGCTGGTGGGAATTCTTCAACGGTTAGCTTGCAAACAACGGCTATTTGGAGCTTTTATCTGACTCTGATGTCTTTCAACTCTTTGTCTTATGTTCCTTTTCCTTATTGATTCTCGTTGTTAATCTAATATGAAACTTTTTGTTTCCTTGACAACTGCTTCGAAGGCAAATAATGCTCAAAACAAGGTTTTTAATATTCCAACACTGAAATCTGTGTTTTTTCCAAATTGACATGATCAATAGCTATTTAAACTCCACTCTGAAATTAATTTATCCTTCTTGAATCCGTACGGTTCTCCTCCTCATAGTTATGCTGATCTAATATTATGCTCTTATTCAGCTGATTCAAGTACATAGCATTTCTATAAAGCTTCTTCCTTTTGTTTTATATCGGGAACGTTTGGCTGGCGTAGGAGATTGATCTTACCACGTTACTTACGCATATTTACTTACTATACTTCCTCGTCAGTATTTCTTAACAATTATGCGTTATTTCCTTTCTTTCTTAACCTGCTTTGTTGATAGTATACATGACCTCATGTACCATTAGACATTATATGAAATCTCTAGGCACCATGTGAAACCATCTGACCGCACTCTAGTGGCGTATTGCATGTATGCAAATAGTCCAACATCGAAATAGCAACAGAAAAACGAATTTATTTGCAAAGCGATCTAAAATGGAATATTCTCCATCACATTTGCTCATGAGGCTGACAATCAAAAAGGTATCAGTATCCGAGTTAATTTAATGAAACGAATAACAGATCGCAGTGATCTCGGGAGAAGACAGCGTGTGGCATTAATTCCGCAGGTTTCCTGCTTTAGTCTATGACATCCATGTTACTAGTGTAGTGAGAAGGCCAACAACAACACTGTCATCATTTAGAATTATATCTGTCAGTGAGTTATGAATGTCTTTATTGGCGAATAATATTAGGCACCGACTGGACTTTTTAAACAAATATGGTAACTGCGCATTTCGGTATGTTATACTTCAGTGAGCGAGGGTATACTGTTAAGCTGCCTTAACAAAAGTTCGAGTTCTTGCGCTGCTGAAATGCAAATCACATTGAAACTACTTCTCAAACATCGATATGCCTTAAATTTGAATACTTTTCAGATAAATCATGCAATAATTATTATTTTAAAATATATTGTTAGTTATACCTTGATCAAGAATTAAAGAAATACTGAAAATATGTCATTTAATTTTAAACCCTATTATAGACTGTTATAGAACTTGCATATCTAATGCAGTTGAATTCAAATAATTTCCTCAAGTCTCATGAATTACGAAAGATAGTGCTTGCATCAAAAGTTAGTCTTTATCGCGAAAAACATTCTTATAATTTGCTCAATTGTCAGGAGCGAGTTCTGAATATCACCATTTTTCACATACTTTAATAGCGCTGTAATGACAATAGCAAAAATCGCCATTCATGGACAAGCATTGTCTCGTGCAAGAAGTTTTCATTATCATCTTCTTAAAGCTTTCTCTCCTTTATTTGTCCCCTTAACCGGTCGCGTCTGCTGTTTAGAATTTACTCTGACATTTTTCAAGTATTCTCTTTCAAACTACGTCGACGCCGTTAAGAATATAAAGTAGAGAATAACATTTTATGCATCTCCTGTAGGTAGACAAAATGATCTCGCAGGTATTCGCGATAATATGGATATTCATTAATACCATTACATAAGATATAATTAGAAAAGATAATCTTATTCTTTTTACATTCGTTTGAATCGCAAGCTTTCAAAATTAAATTAGCATTTGATCTTGAATAAACTTTTCATAAATATGCATGCTTGAAAGTTACGGTGCAACAACTTGTAAAAATATGTATAAATAACGGATTCAAATATCTTAGACTCTAGTACATGCAGACTTTGAAAGAGAGTTGTGCCAGTAGAAGTAATTTAGCTAAAATAATTGATTTATTTTATTTTGAAGTTAAACATTGAATTTTTACTGGAACAGTGTTTATACGTAACGTTGACATGGTTTACCATTTCTTAAGACCATGTTCGTTTAATTGAATTCTAAGTTATAGTTATGAATGAGAAAATTGAATATTATTCTCATATGCTGTGTTTTCTTGTTATTATTAAGATAGTGATCTTACCATTCCACAATAATTTAAGTCACACTTGGGCAGTACCCACAATTTCAGGCTGAAAATTTTGGTACTTTCATAGGATCATTACATAGGATCGTATTGGCTTACGAAAAGATATTTAATGTTATTTCTTATGTTTTCCTCTTTTATTAGCTTCAAATAAAGTTTTTAAAACCTAGATTTAACAAAAATTAAACTTTTAATCCACAACAGTATTAATAGTGTATAAGTAATGTTAAAAGTGCTACGGCTGCTTATGCCATTTCGCACGTTGGCTCTCACCGGGAATCGAATCCGAACCGCTTTCACTGAGGTCGAACACGTTGCCCGTTTGGCTATCCGGGAGTATATAATCTATCTAATAATCTATAATAATTCACTGAAAAAACTACACCGTCGTCGTATCCTTCTCCGGTATAGATCCACGTACCTGTTTCGCCGCATCCACGCTTCATCGGTCTTTCTTGATAATAATAACATAAGTATTTTTGGTATTCGCGAATAATTTATCTTTTCCAGATTTTGTTTCCAGTAAAATAGTAGGATATTCATATTTCACAGTTCTTCTGAACCATCAAACTATTTTTAAGCTAACACATTGTCCTACTTTCTACAGTTTTTATATATTTTATTCTACTGTGACTTGTGACTTATCAGAGGCTGATGCTATTAAACAAATTGTTGCTACCATTAAAATGGAGAAACGTTGAAAGTAGCGGCTTTTTCCTGAACCGTTGCATTCTGCCGATTTTGGGTATATTTGGAAGTCGAAAACAAATTAGAGTGATTGCATTTTGTCTAATATGCGTCAATATAATCTTTAATTTCAGCATTATAGTTATAGTATATAGTTTGATACTGTTTCATTGTTGGCTAAAAGAAAGTTAATTAAGGTCTTTTGCGTCTTCATTACCTTCTTACTACCTTAGAAAATGTAATTTGAAACAAATTCTGGATACAATTCCTTAGCTGATGATGGAGCTATTAGAAAATATAAGTTTGCACAAGAGGAACTCGATTTTTCCTCTCATTTCCTCAAATATCTCATTATTTGGTATTTGTAATACTTAATTTTCTCCGGGTAAAAGTACAGAGCTTCCGGCGATAATTTGCAATTCGTACCTTTAATTCTGCCTGCAATGTTGTACATTCAAATAATTAATACAAAAAATGTGTTAAATGATGCCACAACGTAAAGGCATACATAAGTGACCTCAAAAATATTCTTTCCTTATGCAGTAAATCTAAATTTATTCATGTTTGATGCAGTCAGTATATTGATTATCGCATTCCGAATAGAAGTAAAGAATACGAATACTTTTCACTCGCGAAGTTATATCTATTGCTTTTGACGTTTTGCTTCCTTCCAATATTTTATTGGAAGATTGATATTTAAGATACGGAAACTGTCGAAGCCGTGATCTTCTGAAGCAAAATGAAGTTTGTATTTTGAGAAAATATTCTTCTTGACAGCTAATGGGCTCTAATGAAAACTATATAGAGATATCATATCTCAAATAAATCTTTTTTGAGAATATCCATGCATGTTGAACGTGAATGGAATTTGATGTCACTTTCAAAGATTAAGGCCTGCAACAGAAATCCAACGTAGACCGATTTAAACCAGCGAAGTACAGCAGTTTTAAACTAGGGTTACGCAGCTACTTCGCAAACGAATTTTTCACCGCATACATAATATCATGCCGTCAGCTATGCGTCGCTCACTTTTATGCACGGTATCTCACACTTTACATTCCATACGTGACTGTCTAAGGAACTCGAACGTGTTCCATTGCGCATTTCATTCAAACAAATTCGTACTGACAAAATAACCGATGATGTGGTTCTAAAACAAAAGGACGATCGATGCCCATCGGCGCTCACAAAAGAACTACCAGCCGTATTAAATCGTGCACCTTATGGAGAGCGACAGCAGGATCCGATAACCTTGCACTTGATTGGCTCTGACAGAGACTTAATGCCTTGAGACGAACGTGAAAGCTACGATCCTGTGACGCTACGCGGCGCTTCATGTCTCCGCACTGCTTCCGGCCGTCTAGACGGTAGTTAATGTTCAGTGACGCTCAATGATAAGCTAAAGGGTCGTCTATCTCATTTGTTCATATATGTTATAGATGGCGTTCCGAAGCTCCGGATATGGTTTACAAAACTGTGCGATCAAATCGCGGAAAGAGCCGGGATACTGTTGAAGGCGAATCGCGAATCTCAAAAGGAATAACGGTCGCGATCCGGGATTTTTCAATTTTAAAGAGAGAAAATTTAACTTCTAAATAAAGGCAGAAAATTACACTTGGGAACTAGTATCGAGTCAATGTGATTTAACGAAAGGAATGCGGTGTAAAATTTTCTTAAAACATGAAGCTTTCTTGCTCATTATATGCTGTTTTCAAGCTTTGGTAAGTGGAATCAGAGATGCAGGACTTCCTTTCCGAGGATTCCTCAGAGCTTCGTTTTATCTTGGAAGCGCGACGAAAAGCTGATTTTGTGCGAAGGAAATAGTAAAATTCAAGGAGCTAGAACTTGGAGATATTATAACTGTTTGATGAACGGTAAATAAAGGAACCTCAAGGTGATGAAAACTAAATTATTTGCAGAAACATCGAAAGATTAAAAAAAATTATATGTGACTAAAATTTAAATCTCTAGAAATTCTTTTGGTTTATTAAGGTCTCAAAATATATTTTCGAAAATAAAAAAGCGGGAATATGGATTTCCAAACCTCTTTAAACCACTGCTAATGATATTGTCACTTGGTTTGCATCGCATTAATCTGAAAGAAACAAAATCTTTAGTTTTCTTGAACCTTCTTCCAGTTCATGCATCGGAATCATCAAGAGCGATAACTTGAATGAATCTACTAAACAAAAATTCTTTAATTTAGTTAATCCGCAAAGCCGTTACTGATAGTTCACGGCTTAACTACATTTTGACGTTTATTTCAGATCTTTCAGTAAATAATTCCTAGAGTCGAGCCCATTACCGCTTTTAAGATAAAAGGAATATCTGTATCAATTTATGGTTGCTTATAGCACTTGATATACATGCTTGTAATTTCTTCTTAGGAATACTTTTTCTGAGAATTATTAGAAGGTCGCTATTCAGACTCAATTTACAGAGTTCTTCGCCGCAACTCTTTAAAAGTTTATGATGTTGAACAGCTATCCGACTCATTTTTAAAAGAAAAAAATGTATTCACTTATAAAAATTCATAGTTATTTTTTGTATGGTCCTCAAATTGAGACCAGACCACTGTTGATCAGATTATTACTTATAACACTATATTTATCGTACCATATTTATAATGAAGATTCTTATAAAGATTTTCCTTGTTATTCGCAAAACATCGAGGACAAAATAAATTCTTGTTTTAGGTGTATAAATTTTACCAAATGAATTTTATCTTCTACATTATATATTTCTATTCACTTATAACATTGGGATCATAAACTTATGCAAAATTATGCAAAAATTATCGAGTAAAAATAACATTATTATTCGAGACTTGAGGCCGAGAACTTAATATTGATTTTATGTCGAGTTTTTGTGAAATGAGAGAAATGAATCATCCAGAAAACTATGAAATGAAGTGTGAGAAATAAATACGGATGTTTATTAAAATTTAGCTACTCATTGGTAATGGGATCCTTTGAAGCACCTCACGTTTTTTTCGTAATTAGAATCTTTAGAAAAAAAATATTAGAAAACGATGTAAATGAAAAATAGCAATAGCAAAATTTTACACAAATGGGAAAAGAAGTAAAACAGGTATGGGCTGGCGATGATGTGTTCTAGCGAGAAAACCTTCCAGTAAAAATTGTTATAGCCGATAAAATAATCATTTCCTTCTTTCGTTAGTGTACCTTATGATAGGATGGTTTTTGGCCCGTCGTGAATTTTCCCAATTAGTGGAAAATTTAACAACTTTCATATTTCGAATACCTACATCATTTTATGATGGATCTCATCTAGTTAGTCAGCCTTCATTGTTTTTTGTATTACAATGTCAAAAGATATGCCAAATCTCACGGATGAATAAGAAAATGGCTCGAACTGTCTAGCAGGTCTTCCATTAACATTTCCTCTTTGCGGCTCTTCTGAAGTCTTCTTATTCACCGTTCACCATTTAATAACGTTTTTTATGGAAACAGGAAGACTCTAATTACACCAATTATAATAATTATTATTATAACTCTATACTGGGTTTGAAGCGCCAGCCCACTATTTTGCCACCATGGGGTTCAAATGAGCAAAATGAACACAGTTGTCGAAGCACTTTTAAAAATACTAATCATAAGTTTATATATCTCAATTGAAAGTGAAGGACGAATATTCTTTTGTAAAGCGTGTTCATACTTTAAATTCTAATGTTGTACGCTTTCATACTGCCGTCATGCTATATCCACTTTACTGCATTTGTTTCCTTGATTTATTTCTTTCTATTTAGCTGAGGAAAAGCAATATGAATATTAGTCTAGTTTAGGATTACCGATTTGTTCCTTACGATTGGTATTACTTTTATTTCTTTAGTATTCTATATATATCCACCAACAAATGAAAAGTAGATGCGGTAAATATGATAGAACCATCCTACATAGATTATTATCTGGCGAAGCTTGAAGTAGCAAATAGAAACTTGAGCAAACACATTATTTTAGCGAGAAATGCAGACTGAACAACAGAAGTATTATAGACGAGTTAGTCGCTTGGAAAATATTTTATAACAATGCAGCATGCCTTCGACTGAAATCTTGCTATGCAGCTCATAATGAATGAAAGGATTGCACTAGGTAATGAGCCTCCTCAAAGAACGTAAGTTATAACGCTGTCGTGGATTCTCGCTCTGAGTTGTCTCCTCCCCTTCTATTGTAGGGGTAAAGAATGGAAGTTGTGTGATGATTGGAACATTAACGAATCCTATTAAATGGCTAGACTTGGAATGGCTCACTGAGATGAGAAAATACCGACAGAAAAATGGCAAGAAAGAAATTCTCCGTCACATGATATAAAAACACTGTAGAATTCTGGGAATTGCTCTTTTCTCTTTCTGTCATCTCCGAGACTTATTTTTAATATTTCGAATTCTTTTCATTAATTATCCCTCTAACATTCTTTCGATTTCTTGTGTATTGGGCTTAAAAGTTATGAAGTTAAAGACGCCGAAATGATCACTTCGTGGAAATAAGAGCTTTCAGAAAATTGCGTAGGTTTTGGTTTCATTTCCATTGTTCTTTCAGATCCTCCTTAATCTTAACCGATCTCCTTTACTTTATTTGGATTATAAAAAATGCGTCATGTTATGCGTGATGTTCTTACATATAACCAGATCCTCAGCTGAACTTTATGCCAGTCTCAAGATACCGTGCGCCTAACTTTCCTCATCCTGCGTGCCAAACATGTAAAATATTTGTAAACAAAGAAGTAAAATTAACTGAAGTTAAATGATGAATTTGAGAATCGTAGGAAAGCAATAATCATTTCCGCGATTTCTTGGAGCTTGTCACTGATTAATAAGAAAACCTAAGTAATAATCGTAGAGTAGATTAACTCGAACGTTTACTTCCATTAGTATTTACGAGATAATGATTGCGGATTAAGACTTAAGGATTTCTTCATCTTTAATGATAATAAAAGAATATCTTTAGGAACGGAAAAGGGAGCATTTGCTTCTGAGAATACTAGTTAGCTTAGTGCTTTGTTCCCGTTGTGCAGGCACCTACTCGCTGACTCAGTCCGCAAGCTATGCCGAACGTAGTGTTATTGAGATATAGCTGTTATACAAAAATACTATTAGTTTAACTGGATGTGGGAAAAACAAAACACAACTTATTGACATTTATTATCATATGTCGGAAAGGTGTTTACCCTTATTATTTTCAAATTCAAGTCCAATTAAATATGTATTTCAACCATATCTTAGCATAAATATATATATATAATGAAAGAATTTCGGTCAATATATGGAACATTTTGCATTATACAAGATGTTTAAATAAATTGAAACAAAATGAAGTAAAATTAGACGTGTTTCTAAGAAGACGGAAATGAAATTGCGGGAGATGACTATGAAAGTAGCTTAGCGTATTCAGAGGGTACATACTTCGCGGGTACAATCAAAAATAGCATCAGAACAGAAATTATGAGTTGCTGTTATGGAATTCTGAAGAGGCTTTTGTCTCAATAGAGCAGAGTTTAAATTGAAGAGATTGGAAATTAATTGCATAGGAAATGTAAAATATCATAAAAGGTTAACCACGAAGTATGCATTTTTTACTGAAGATTTTTATTACATCATATTATTTTAGATTTTAAAGTAGACGTTTTATCTTTCTTATATATTTGCCATTATAAACAGAATAGCTAATTTTCCACTACGTGTAAATTGAGTGGAAACGGTTGGTCGTTGAAAGCCCCCATGGCACGTAGGTTCATCAATGTAATATCTGGTTAAAAGATATACCGTTTCATAGGTTAATCCTTTTACGTCACTATACATGAGTATAATGCGAAATGTATCCTCTGAAACTGAATTTTCAATACCATATCGTGGATATAAAACGAAATAGGCACTTGCAGCCAACAATTACTCATTTAATAGCATTGTTATGTGAATTCTGTAAGAAATGCGTGGCATTTTCCTTCATCAGCTGTGATTATCGTGTGCATGCTTGATCTCCATTAACTTTTCTGGAAGTTAAACAAAGCTTGAAATTACGTTTTTCGTAACGTATTCAAATTACAATTTTTTTTTCGTTATCGATAATTCTAGTTTTAGTTCCTTATCGGAGATATTTTTCATGCAATCGGTCAATTGTGAAGAGAAATATTTACTCATGTAGTACATACGTATACACACATGTAGATCCCTAAGGAGTTAGAATATTTTTTCAATCACGCCAGAGATGCTGAATTCGATATCTGGCATGAAAATTGCTTTCTATCGAAGTTTGGCGCTAAAAATAGAATTTAGGATTTACTTCAGTTTTAAAAAATAATGGGACATTTTGTACAGTATTCTTTTACATTAAATATCACTACATTTTATATATAAAAGTACAATTTTAGCATTTTTATCTCTAACAGCTTACATCTTCAATTGATTACCGAATGCAGTACAGGATATTGAAATGCGGAAAATATTGTTATCTTGAAATTCTCATCTTACGTTAGTCAAATCAGTTAGTTAAATTATAATTAATTTAAAATTGTCAAAGTGGCTGTACAGTGATGGCAGTGGCCTCCAGAGCACGTTTGGAATTTTATAACATTGTTTATATACTTCCACAACCTTTTGAGAAAATAGAATAAATTACGTGGTTACGGAGTTTTCTTATCCTCCCAAAAAATCATGTATCTTCGCTTTATTTAATTCCATTCCGAAACTATCTAGCTTACTTGTACTGTAAAACATTCTCTCAGCTCTTCTCAGGCTGCAATTATGTTGCATTAAGAGCGAGATTCCTTCTTTTCAAACAAAAGCGATGCGAAAGAAAGAATGGATGAGCAATAAAAAGAATCAAGATATCTGGGAGAGAGAGTCCGGGTGCGCTATATACTGCAGAGTAAAAAGTACGTGGAAGTTCCTCCATTATAAAAAAATGTGGGTATTGACTTATTTAGGGGTAGCCATCAAAACGTCGCTCGCGATCGGCGGTGCAGTGGGAAAAGTTATCATCCGGTGGCCTCTGAGACGCTGCTCGCGGACTCGTCCGTCAATGCCACGATCCTCCACTCTCTAGGGTTTTGCGACTCCATACTCGGCATACCATGAGCTGCGTCCTCCTCCCTATCCTTCCTTCGACTCTCCTTAACTCACTCTTTCTCTTTTCCCTCAACATCCAACTCAATCAGCCTCACTCCTTCCTTTACTTCGATATCTTCTCTCTCTCTCTCTCTCTCTCTCTCTCTCTCTCCACTGTTGGGCATCTCCAGAAAAAGGAAGGGAAAAGAAAGGAGAGAAAAACAAGAGAACAAAACCTCGCTCTTTCCATCCGCGAAATGGCAAAAATGAACTCGGAGGACGTCTCTTTTTTATTCTCCTAAGGATATTCTTTCTATTCGCTTCGTAGTCTTTTCTGAGGGTAACTGAGGCAGTGCTTGATTTGCGTCTTGATGAGGTTCCCCTATACGTTAGACAATCTCTGAAATGATTGAATGCTAGTTCAAATTGATCGAGGTGGTGCCATCGTTGTTGATAGTTGGTTGCTGAATTGAGCTGTTGCTGATCTTTTTTTCAACAAATTGATCGCTGAATTATGTTGTTAGGAAAAATTGCCTGGGATTTTACACGTTTGTGTCGTTCACACTGGATTGAAGGAATTAAGTTATTGAGAAGGTCAGAAAGTTTATTTTGCTAAAATTATCCAATGGAATCTCCAATTTTTAACCTTGCAAATGACTGCACCATATTGTGCTGTATACACTATTACTACATACGAACAACAAATATTAAAAAGATAATTGGACAAATGATAAAATTATATTGCAAACAAATGAATCAAGTTATTACTCTATATTGCATAATTAAGCTAATTGGCTAATTTCTTTATTATTAATACAAGCTTTGAAACGGATGAGTACCTCAGTTACAGTTTTTCATTGTTTTATATCGGTGGAAACTAGAAAATTTTGGTCAGCAAAGAGTAGCGGTATTTCATAGTGACTTAAACCGACGAATTGGTGGTGATGCCGCACGTTGTCGCACCGCTCCCAATAAGGAAAAAAATCACTAAGTGAGAGAACGTGTTTTTACATTCAATTTAGTTAGGAGACCGTAAATACTACCAGTCGCTATCGATATTCCATAATAATTAGATGATGGGTTAAGGAAAGGTGTAATACTTTGCACGATGAAGTCGTGCGGCTGAATCCCAAGGAATAACAAGTGTGAAAAATAGCGATGAGATGATGATAAATATCATAATGGACATCTCTTAGAAATATATCTGATGCATTATAAGAATTAATTAATTTTATTTCAAATTATTTAGCCCAAATCAGTCATTCTCCCATGTATATCCGCGGATTCGAGGACCTTCCCGCCACGCCCCGTAGGGGAGAAAGCAAGTTAAACCCCCACCTCTTTCCTCCCATCCTATTCATCCCGGACGAGTCTCGAAGGTGGTCCCCGAAGGGAGAGGGAGGGAAGCTAATGACGTCAAGGGTAGGGAGGGTAGAGAATGAAGGATGAGTAGCAAGACGGGATTCGGAAGGGAGTTGGATGATGGAGAGGGGGCCCCGGGGAAGGAAGAAAGCGGGAGGTGGAGGGGTTTGAACGGGTACCCGGGGTTTTTAGAAGGGGGGAGGGGTCGGCGACTACGCAGTCGTTTCACGGACTGGAAGCGGCAAAGGCAAACCTTGCTGCTCTGTAGCCGCGCCGGAGAAAAAGCAGCGGATGAGGGGAAAGAGGCAGAGAGGGGTCAAGAGAAGGACACGGTTGTTATGGAGAAAGGTGAGCAGGAAGGAGGAGAAAGAGGGAAACGCATGGGGGTGAATGAGGAGAGGGGTTGGGAATTTAGGCGAGACAACAGGGGGCAGGATACGAAAAGGATGCGTAAGAGAAAGAGGGATCTATCGAAAAATTGATGCTAGGCAGCGGAAGATTGAAGGATGTGCGTAATCGAAGGAATTTTCCGTACCTCGTTTTACTTTCAAAACTTAAAAAAATTACAATCTACAAAAGGGGTTTTCGAAGCGAAAATTGTATCGTACTTCATGAAAGAAATCCTCTCGGAAAAAGTTATAATAACAAATTATTGGCTGTTGAGTAATCAGGGATTGCAAACTCACTCCTCATAAGACCGTAAAACAATTCACAAGATATATCACTACTTTGATAGTATTTCGTCTGATAGTAAAATTTGAAAAAAGTGGAAATCAAAGTCATGTTTAGAATTTTTCTCTACATCATACTTACGTTGACAAGTCAAACTCTCGTAAGACTAATATAAAAAATCTTCTCCATCCCTCTTTCTCTATACGTTTCTTTGTGTGTAAGAACTTTATTCCCAGAAACGGCGTTGGATATCATGAGTAGTATGAGTGACTTCGTCCATTCTTCTTTGTTGGGGATTATTAAAAAAGAATACCCGCAAAGTAATTGCCATAAAATTGAAGAAAGAATCAAGTAATATCAATGGGAGTTAAAAGCTTTCTTAAATACTAGGAGATCACCTTGAATAACTCATAAAATGTGTTATTTCCGCCGCTTCCCTTATGAATTTCACTATAAGAAGTTCTGCGTAAGGTTTATAAGGTAGCTTAACCGATGTATTCGTGGCTGAGTCAAAGTACATTTTACGCAGCACTCTCCCCCTCGGAGAAGAGTCGTAAATTACTACACCTCTTTAGCGCTCTTTGCGAAAATGAGTCTAAGAGGGCAGATGAAAACTCGTTAGATGCAGAAAGGATGGATAGGTCGCGATCGCAGTAGTGAGCAGACTCGTCTCCACCACTTATCTTCTAACTCTTGAAGAAGGCGGAATTACTTGCATGAGTGAGTCGGTGACAGGAAAATAGAGGGAGAAAACAAGCAGGTAGCGGAAATATTGTGGCAATTTCATTTTTAAAGCTTCAGCGTTTGACTGGAGAACTTGCGAATGAATTAAACGCTGTTACATTTATTTCTTCAAATATACCCTTGTGATAGTAAATCATAACTGAGATTAAATTAAGAGCTATAGATCTGATTTTTGTTCACAGCAGCCACTTAAGCCATCCAGGTATATCAAGGTAACCGCTTAATTTCCTGGTAATTCGTAGAATTATCATCTCCTGGTTCTCAACAGCATAGGACTTCCCCTATGATTCCTTCTATCCAAAAGTCCTTCTAATATTTCATTCAGGATAATTTCGTTCATCTTTGAGTGCCAATTAATTTTCTTTCTCTTTTCAGCAATTTTGATCGCTGTCTTTTTCCTTCATTTGCTTTTTGAGAGACTTATTCATTAACTACTCCGTCCGTGCAGATCATTTCCATAATTCTACCTTAGCTTTACATCTAAAATTGCTAATCTTCCCTAATCCGTTCATAATATATTCCATTTTTCGAAACACACCGAAATATACTCCAGAAGTAGGCTTTTAAGAATCGTTTCCAGGGCTGGAGTGAAGGGGTATTATAAGTGATGTGGTATGCAGAATATGCGAGACATAAGGTCCCCTACAGAAAGGGGAAAATATAATGAAATTAACGCATAATATGTTCAAAATGATTTAAAATTTTTAATTGCGGTTACGTATTTGGAAAGCCCGCAATCGAGGTATACAACCCGTGTCACACGCCGAAACGCGCCTTGCGTGGTACTTATATAGACAGGCTTACATAAACATAGACTTACGTAGTCATTTCATAGAACTTACTGACCAGAGGCTAAATAGCTGTGTGATAGTAATTATCTCAAAAACAAATTCAGTTACTATTATTAACTAGGCGTCATGCTAGTTTCGGTCTACTAGTAGTATTGACATAAGCACTGAATAAGAAATGAACATAACCAAGAAACCGAACCAGATATGATGGAGGAAAGTGGAATTACGAACTTTGGCGCTTAAGTAAAAACTGTGGTTGTTCTGCAACAAATAAAGTGGTGAGTTAAAGTTTGTATTTTCCTTATTTAGTTTTGCCTAAATATCTCCCTTTCAACTTCCATGAGAGTAACAGTGATATCCCTGATGAAATATACGTTTATCGTATATTATCGAATCTAAGATGATCCTTTTTTGCTTGCTTAGAGCATCAATAAATGGGAAGGAATCATTTTATATTTGTGTTATTCTCAGATCTGCGATCTAAAATTTTTAATTGCTTAGCAAATCTTGGAAACGAAAGTCATATTAAATATGAGGTTTAAAGTTATTTTGTTGACCAATCATTTACCTTCGACTGGCTGCCGGTAGACCGCCGTACGTAATGAACACGCTTCTTATGACATCTTGTTTTATTATAACGTTATCGATGTTGTACGCTTTCATACTGCCGTCATGCTATATCCACTTTACTGCATTTGTTTCCTTGATTTATTTCTTTCTATTTAGCTGAGGAAAAGCAATATGAATATTAGTCTAGTTTAGGATTACCGATTTGTTCCTTACGATTGGTATTACTTTTATTTCTTTAGTATTCTATATATATCCACCAACAAATGAAAAGTAGATGCGGTAAATATGATAGAACCATCCTACATAGATTATTATCTGGCGAAGCTTGAAGTAGCAAATAGAAACTTGAGCAAACACATTATTTTAGCGAGAAATGCAGACTGAACAACAGAAGTATTATAGACGAGTTAGTCGCTTGGAAAATATTTTATAACAATGCAGCATGCCTTCGACTGAAATCTTGCTATGCAGCTCATAATGAATGAAAGGATTGCACTAGGTAATGAGCCTCCTCAAAGAACGTAAGTTATAACGCTGTCGTGGATTCTCGCTCTGAGTTGTCTCCTCCCCTTCTATTGTAGGGGTAAAGAATGGAAGTTGTGTGATGATTGGAACATTAACGAATCCTATTAAATGGCTAGACTTGGAATGGCTCACTGAGATGAGAAAATACCGACAGAAAAATGGCAAGAAAGAAATTCTCCGTCACATGATATAAAAACACTGTAGAATTCTGGGAATTGCTCTTTTCTCTTTCTGTCATCTCCGAGACTTATTTTTAATATTTCGAATTCTTTTCATTAATTATCCCTCTAACATTCTTTCGATTTCTTGTGTATTGGGCTTAAAAGTTATGAAGTTAAAGACGCCGAAATGATCACTTCGTGGAAATAAGAGCTTTCAGAAAATTGCGTAGGTTTTGGTTTCATTTCCATTGTTCTTTCAGATCCTCCTTAATCTTAACCGATCTCCTTTACTTTATTTGGATTATAAAAAATGCGTCATGTTATGCGTGATGTTCTTACATATAACCAGATCCTCAGCTGAACTTTATGCCAGTCTCAAGATACCGTGCGCCTAACTTTCCTCATCCTGCGTGCCAAACATGTAAAATATTTGTAAACAAAGAAGTAAAATTAACTGAAGTTAAATGATGAATTTGAGAATCGTAGGAAAGCAATAATCATTTCCGCGATTTCTTGGAGCTTGTCACTGATTAATAAGAAAACCTAAGTAATAATCGTAGAGTAGATTAACTCGAACGTTTACTTCCATTAGTATTTACGAGATAATGATTGCGGATTAAGACTTAAGGATTTCTTCATCTTTAATGATAATAAAAGAATATCTTTAGGAACGGAAAAGGGAGCATTTGCTTCTGAGAATACTAGTTAGCTTAGTGCTTTGTTCCCGTTGTGCAGGCACCTACTCGCTGACTCAGTCCGCAAGCTATGCCGAACGTAGTGTTATTGAGATATAGCTGTTATACAAAAATACTATTAGTTTAACTGGATGTGGGAAAAACAAAACACAACTTATTGACATTTATTATCATATGTCGGAAAGGTGTTTACCCTTATTATTTTCAAATTCAAGTCCAATTAAATATGTATTTCAACCATATCTTAGCATAAATATATATATATAATGAAAGAATTTCGGTCAATATATGGAACATTTTGCATTATACAAGATGTTTAAATAAATTGAAACAAAATGAAGTAAAATTAGACGTGTTTCTAAGAAGACGGAAATGAAATTGCGGGAGATGACTATGAAAGTAGCTTAGCGTATTCAGAGGGTACATACTTCGCGGGTACAATCAAAAATAGCATCAGAACAGAAATTATGAGTTGCTGTTATGGAATTCTGAAGAGGCTTTTGTCTCAATAGAGCAGAGTTTAAATTGAAGAGATTGGAAATTAATTGCATAGGAAATGTAAAATATCATAAAAGGTTAACCACGAAGTATGCATTTTTTACTGAAGATTTTTATTACATCATATTATTTTAGATTTTAAAGTAGACGTTTTATCTTTCTTATATATTTGCCATTATAAACAGAATAGCTAATTTTCCACTACGTGTAAATTGAGTGGAAACGGTTGGTCGTTGAAAGCCCCCATGGCACGTAGGTTCATCAATGTAATATCTGGTTAAAAGATATACCGTTTCATAGGTTAATCCTTTTACGTCACTATACATGAGTATAATGCGAAATGTATCCTCTGAAACTGAATTTTCAATACCATATCGTGGATATAAAACGAAATAGGCACTTGCAGCCAACAATTACTCATTTAATAGCATTGTTATGTGAATTCTGTAAGAAATGCGTGGCATTTTCCTTCATCAGCTGTGATTATCGTGTGCATGCTTGATCTCCATTAACTTTTCTGGAAGTTAAACAAAGCTTGAAATTACGTTTTTCGTAACGTATTCAAATTACAATTTTTTTTTCGTTATCGATAATTCTAGTTTTAGTTCCTTATCGGAGATATTTTTCATGCAATCGGTCAATTGTGAAGAGAAATATTTACTCATGTAGTACATACGTATACACACATGTAGATCCCTAAGGAGTTAGAATATTTTTTCAATCACGCCAGAGATGCTGAATTCGATATCTGGCATGAAAATTGCTTTCTATCGAAGTTTGGCGCTAAAAATAGAATTTAGGATTTACTTCAGTTTTAAAAAATAATGGGACATTTTGTACAGTATTCTTTTACATTAAATATCACTACATTTTATATATAAAAGTACAATTTTAGCATTTTTATCTCTAACAGCTTACATCTTCAATTGATTACCGAATGCAGTACAGGATATTGAAATGCGGAAAATATTGTTATCTTGAAATTCTCATCTTACGTTAGTCAAATCAGTTAGTTAAATTATAATTAATTTAAAATTGTCAAAGTGGCTGTACAGTGATGGCAGTGGCCTCCAGAGCACGTTTGGAATTTTATAACATTGTTTATATACTTCCACAACCTTTTGAGAAAATAGAATAAATTACGTGGTTACGGAGTTTTCTTATCCTCCCAAAAAATCATGTATCTTCGCTTTATTTAATTCCATTCCGAAACTATCTAGCTTACTTGTACTGTAAAACATTCTCTCAGCTCTTCTCAGGCTGCAATTATGTTGCATTAAGAGCGAGATTCCTTCTTTTCAAACAAAAGCGATGCGAAAGAAAGAATGGATGAGCAATAAAAAGAATCAAGATATCTGGGAGAGAGAGTCCGGGTGCGCTATATACTGCAGAGTAAAAAGTACGTGGAAGTTCCTCCATTATAAAAAAATGTGGGTATTGACTTATTTAGGGGTAGCCATCAAAACGTCGCTCGCGATCGGCGGTGCAGTGGGAAAAGTTATCATCCGGTGGCCTCTGAGACGCTGCTCGCGGACTCGTCCGTCAATGCCACGATCCTCCACTCTCTAGGGTTTTGCGACTCCATACTCGGCATACCATGAGCTGCGTCCTCCTCCCTATCCTTCCTTCGACTCTCCTTAACTCACTCTTTCTCTTTTCCCTCAACATCCAACTCAATCAGCCTCACTCCTTCCTTTACTTCGATATCTTCTCTCTCTCTCTCTCTCTCTCTCTCTCTCTCTC
>KZ308341.1:1191750-1223286 GCA_000376725.2 Ladona fulva | reverse complement strand
GACGTCTCCGGACGGACAGGGGGTGGGGGAAATACTGGAAGAGAAGAATGGCCGCACCCAATAAATACATGCGGCACATTAATTAAAAACCGAATCCGGAGAACAATTACGATTTTTCTCAAATCTTTATCCCTCGAGAATTATAAAATCGAAATTCCGAGAAGGGAAAGGAGAAGGGGATGACGCAAAGAAAGCAGAAGGAAGGTCAATTCTCTCTATCTAAGCGCACATTTGCACGAAGATGAAAAGGAAAACCGGGAGAGCTCTGGAATGGCTGCTGCCGTGATGGGAATCACGGGGGGAGAGATGAGGTGGATGGGGAAAAGGCAGACTTCGGCCGTCAAAGAGGATCAGAATGCGGGACGCGGCCGAGACAGGCAGAGACAGATAGGGTCGAGAAGAATGAGGGTGTAGGGGAGAGGGAGAAGGGGTAGTAGGTTGGAGATGGGGGAAAAGGGGGGGTTGCGAAGAAGAGGTCCACTGGATGGGCTGGGTGATGAAGGGGGAGGGAAGGGCTAGAGACTTAGCTCTTGGCATTCCATGGATGCGAAGGAATAACTGCGATGAGTGGTTGGGAAGGGGGAGATTTTATGGAACTATGGATGAGGATTCTGCTTATATCGAAAATGGAGAGAGAGAAAGGGTCGATCTGTAGGAGACAAAAAGGATGGAAAATGCGCAGATGACGTCTTGCGTGATTGTCTGGGAGAGGTGCTTTGGGGAAGAGGAAAGGAGGGAAGATCGCATCCGACGAATGCGCTTTTCGAATATTTTCTTACGTGAGATGCACCGACAGATGTGAACGTAAAAATGACGGGTGCGGAGTGGAGAAGTTGGAAAATCGTGGGAAGAATCGCTAGTTAACTTAAACAGGTAATCTTGTGTTTATCTGCGGTGAATTTGCAGAAATCATATAAAATCGCAGGTAGAATATACGAAAGAATATTTTCTTAGATGTGTTCCTAAAGAGTCCAAACTTTTTGCTGAGAAAAAAATTTCAATGAATAATCATAGCTAGTATCAAACGCTCAAATATTTTTTTTTAATATCTAGTTTTCATCAAAAGGAAAGATTTTAGAAAGTATGGATATTTAAGGGGATTTGTATGCTGAAGGTGTAAATTTCTGCCGTTTCCAAATATTTTCGAATACAATACTTCTATGGCTCCTTATATCCTTCTAATTCAATGATGGAAGAGCAAGTCGTGGAATATTTTAGATTTTATGCTACTAAAACTATAGGGTGATTATGCTTACTTTCAATAGGAAGCAAATACCCCTACTTCCTGTATTCGTCCCTCTTTCGTGTCTTTTTAATGCCTTAATTTTAAACGGTTGTCGAAGAACTGATTTAATCGAATTACAGCATACAATACCATTAAATTTAAGTGGAGGCTGATATGAAAAGTGATATTAATTGTAATATAATTATTGTAAATTGTTTGAAATTCACTGCAATGGAAGAGAATTTTACTAGAACATCTCAAAAGAAGGAACACTTTGTAACTTCTACAGCAGATGTAACATCAGCAAGTTGACATGTAGTAGTAGTAGCATTGTTAAAAGTGCTTCGACAGCTTTGGTCATTTCGCAGGTAGGCCCTCACCGAGAATCGTACCCGGACGAAGCACCGAAGTCGAACGCGTTGCCCACTTGGCTAACCGGGAACCCGCAAGTTTATATCTTCACCTGAAGATGTCAGCTAGTTGACGACACTAGATAATAAAAATCTGCTGTGGAAGTTGCGAAGTGTTGTTTCTTTTAAGATGTATGTGAAATTCACGAAGTCACGTCTGACCATATTAGTTTTTTATACTAGGAGTAGAAGTATCGAAATTGGTTAATGAATACGGAAGAATTAGCGTCAAGTTTAGGGATCTTGTATAGATGTTGTATCTTTGTAATGTACGCATTCTTTGAGATCTGCAATACGTTGTTTGGAAATAATTATCAACAAGTATTACATCAGAAGATTCTTTTTACTGGGAAAATGTTTTTTCATTGATTATGTTATTAAATAATTTTTGAAGGTTAGAATGTGCATTTCTTGTGAGAGGATGTGATTGCCGCTTGGAAAGTTAGCCATATTGCAACGTCTTTAAAATAATAATGTCACAGAAATATAATTATTTAATTATAGGTATATAATGGTTGGTATTCTTCCCTATACTTTCGCTGTCTTTGATCAGTTCTTGCTTCTGAAAAGTTGGCTGGTTTTCAAGAAAAAAATATCAGTGGCATTTATTATTTGAGGAGCTAATATTCTACTTCAATAGGAAATATATAAGTAAAGACTACTAAACATAGAACCCATAAGCGTAATCAACTAGGCTATTCTGACTTGTAATCTGGTTATTTTAACCCTTTTTTCTGTGTCTTAAATCTAATTTTCACAGATAAATTATTACTTTCTTTCAATGATTGTCGTTTTAGTACACTCAATATTGATATGTTCTATTCAAAGCTAAGACTGTTTCGTCATGACACGCATCACTACTACTACTTTTCAGGGCTTCCAAAAAATGAATGAAGAACGTCTTACTGTTGGGTGTCATTGACACATTTTTGTGGTGCAATATTTATAATCTCTAAATTTGGATTCTGCTTTTCCCGTAGCATTCAGAAGCTATTTTGGTCCCATCTGTGTAAATGTTAATCCTCTTCAACATCATGGAGAATCAGGGAATCTCTTAGTTTATTTCCCGATAAGACTCTCAATCAGAAGAGGTGTTTATTTTTCTTATGAACTGTAAAAGTCCAAGCGTTATTTAGATATTATTTCCTCTATTATCATAATCCTATCATAAGTTATCATTGAAGGCGCTTTAACATTATGGTTGCCCTTTGGTCAAGGTCATAAAAATTGGTTATCAGTTGATAAATTAGAGAATGTTAGAGAATGAAATCAGTGACCGTGAAGGCGTGACCTCGTAGAAAGCCACGAATCTCACTTGCTAGAGAATTATTGCAATTTTATTTCCTTTATTCTAATTCATGAGTCTGTTGGTCATTTTTCGCTAATGATCAAATTATGCAATCGGTAAAGCAAAGGCTGTCCAGAAACCAGTATTGTGAAGCAAATTTTTTGGGAATAATTTTCCAATCGTTTCTGTATTTAGAGGTGTTTTTATATTTGTATGTAACGTCACGTCACGTATAACGTCATTTATGACGTAGTTAATATTTATAGCGTTCTTATCACAATTATTGATAAGCATTTCAGTTTTAATAGAATCTATAAAAATTTTAAAATGATGAAAAAAAAATGAATCAACAATCGATTATAAATCGATAAACATTTGAATTCGGAGTGGTTAAAAAAATGGGTATTCGGGTGTTCTGATAAGAAACATTAAGGCAGCGGGAGACGTGTTTATAAATTCGGGTCAAAACTCGAACAACAGAGAAATCTGAGGATCGTAATGATGCACGAAGAAGGTTTCTTTGAAGAAAATTCAATCATAGAATGTGGGAATGAAAAGAAATGGTACTGGTTATGTTGTAGCATTCTTTTTACGAGGAAAGGAAAATGAGAGTAACTAATTGTTCAATTTCCGTCACGTTTTTGTATCCATTTAATTAATGTCTCCGGAGAAATCGATGGTTTACCCTCCCGTCTATTTTCTTTTGAATAGTAGCTATATGCAATTAAGCCTATCCGTTGATTTAAAATAACGTAAGTAAAATAGAAGCGATTTTACTTTCGATTGTAATAAAATATCACTCGGTAAAATCTCAGTGACATTTGGGAAAGAATTAACGTCTAATAATTTATTTTCACCTTTTTCGATTTTGGGAAATTGTATTAATATTAAATCAATGCAATCATTTCTCTCCTCAAGAATTTCTTTCCTCCCCAGTATTGGGGCAATTTTTCGGGTCAGTGTCTCATGCCATTCGAAGTCATGGTAATATTTTCGAAAATTCAGAAGATTTTCCATCTAAAATTGTAGAAATGCATGTTTAACGTTCTGAGAGAAAGAGAGAGCTCGAAGACTTTGATTATATATTAAGGGCATATTTTGTTAATTTTATTTTTTGTAAATTTCTTCTAAACAGTATATTGTTTTGTACCTACTTCAAAATTATTGCATACAGAATTGTTTTAAGCAACTGGAGTTTCGCTACTTTAATGCACTATATCAACAAATGGAAACGAATAAATTGAGGAGCATTGATAATTGATTAACCGTTTTACATAGATCAGAATATTCAGCATTTGTAGAAAAATCGTGTTAGAGGATTTTTCACATTTCCGTACGCGTTTAATTAGCGTAGAACCTTATTGAGCCGGAACTCGGGAGATACAGCCGAAAATTATTTCCATTCGTGGAAAAAGGCGGAGAAAAAAGAAGCATTTGGTAGATAAGACTCACTCGAATAAAAGACAGCTTTTGAAGAGCGATGTGATGGGAAGTGATGTAAGCACGTGAAAATCGAAGGTCGGGAAGTCGGAAAATTTTTGATAGAGGGCACAGATGAGGAGACCTAGCGGAGGGAATAAATAAGATGGTGGGCGGAACGTGCTCCTATTTCGTTTTATTCATTTATTCTTATGTCCCGGGAGAAAGGAGGGCTCCTTCGTTCTCTCCCTTTTTCTCTCGTTCTGAGCAGGACGTAAGAGATGAAGAGAAGGGAGAATTTCGAGGAGGAAAAAAGAAGAGCAGAATGAGAGCAGGATGGAATTCCTTCGCCAATTTTTTCTGGGAAGATGACGGCGTTCTCTAAAAGCCATCCAACATGTGACATTCCCATCTCCCCCATCCTGGGCACGCAGAAATGCAAGCGGCTCAGAACGCACGGGACGGGGTTTACCCGCCCATCCAGCTACCTTCTTGTACTCGAGCCCCTTTATACGGCCACCCCCGCATCCTTACACGATCTCTCCTTACCACTCGGATACGGAGGCCCCGACGGCCATTAAATGTGAACTTCCTTCGTTTTTTATTCGGCCATGTGTCACACACGTTAGCCATGTGCACACGCATTGCACAGCACGCTCTCGTATGCACTTGGCTTCCCATAAAGATGAGTTTGGATTCCATCCACGAGGGGCAGTTTCGCTCTATACAGTTGTAGCTTAAATGGGCTCTAAGATTATGCTTCGGAAGCTACGATCGAAAGCCATAATAACCTTAATAACCATAATAGGCATAGCTTCTAAGATATGTCATCCTAAAGAAACGCGTTGTCTGTAAACCGGAAGCCTGTTACCGTGTTCGTTGCTCAGGCACAACTTTGCTAAAGGAAGCGAGGTTTATTCGAGTAAGATCGAAGAATAAATCCCGTTTGAGAAACAAACAGGTTACTCTGACTAAAAGCAAAGCGTTCACTTTTATTTTAAAGACATTATGTTTGAATAGCCTCCATTCATTCAGAATTACTCAGTGTTAGTTTGCTGCAAAACTTCATTTTGATCGAGAATAATAATCTTTAATAATCATGCAGATTACTGTGAACGCGCAGAAGTTAGAAGGTCGTTATAAAATTATATTCTAGTTTTACATGGTGGGGTTAACGCTAAATTATCACATGAGGCCCTTAAAATGCTTTTATAATCGCTACCTTCATGAGTGACTTAAAGACCAGGAAGACAGGCATCCATTAACAGCAAGGAGAAAATGCTAAGTAAGTAATAGCAAGAGAGCCTTCAAGAAGAATCATAGTTTGACCGAAACTGTAGTACCAATTAATAGTTGAGAGGAAATAGCTAGGTAATGAAATGAATAACTAACATTCATAAGGATGTTATAATTTATAATTCACTGATGATCGACCTCTTCGGGAATATATTTTTCAATTATTTAAAATTTGTTTTCCTAATTAGTTAACTTTTTCAAGGCTTAGAGGAAGCTATTTGCTGTTATAATGGAGCTATCTCGCAGATTTTTTATTTCGTAAATTGGATGATTTTTAATTAAGAATGGAAAATTTAATTAATATCGTTTCCAAGATTATATCCGTGACGATATTGGAAGTAAGAACCTTCCATTGATTGAGCTTACAATTCCTTCAACATTAATTCTAGTTAAATAAATCCTCTGAATTATCCTTTTTAGTTTTAATAATCCTCTGATTTTCATCAATATTTAATTCAAACGGACATACGTGAACTAGAAAAGAATCTATTGCGAATGGTTATTTGTACAGGCACAGCGAAATGAGGTACCTTTCGTAAAAAATGTAATGACAAATAAGTGTGCGTTAGTGAGATGCTTTAGTAAGCAGGATGAGAATCTCTAGAAGATTTAAACAAAGGCTTAATTTACTTAACAAGGTCATAGAAAGTACTTTTTTAGAAGACGTAGCCGGTATTAATCATCCTCCCTATTACATGGGCTACTCTGATAATGCGAGAAAAATCAGACGAATAGATAGTTGAACTTGTTATTTCATTCATATTGATTTTTCAAAATCCGAAAGTAATCCATTAGTTGTAGAAGTAGAGTCACGGCGCATGCACTCTCTGCAACACTCCGAAAGGTATATGTAGATGTAGAACTAGCTCCATTTATAGCATTCTTAGCGGGGAGAACTATGGAAAATTGTTTCAATCTTCATCTTGCCGAGCAAGCCTCATTTTCTCTTCAAAGCCTTTGGTAGCTAGTTGAAGATGACTATACTGGCAAGCAGATAACTCTTAGTGATTCTACGAATGGTCAATGGAATATCATGTGGTCAATCTAATTTTCAAATCTAAATATAAAATAATTTCAGTTAAACATCAATCGCTTGGTGAAAACCCTTGTCAGTGTCGATNATTTTGTTGTAAGATGGGAATATTTTTTATGCATCATTCGCAAAGTTTGCAAGTGTACCTAATAAGGTGATTAAACTTATGCAGATTTATCTAAGAGTTACGGGAAAAACTTTTCCTTAGCTTTTTTTCCTTTAATATGAGAGTGAGCAAATGGCGTTCCAGAAAATACCTGGATGAGTAAGCAATAAATAATTGAATAGTTAAATTTATCGAAAGGGACTTCTGCTCGGAATGTAGATGTTCTGTTTCAAACGAATCGTTATATTTCCTTTCCATTTATCCTTAGGAAATTAATTTAGGAAAGCTTTTACTGATTTACTGAAGTAGGTTTGAATGATGTAAGAACTGTTTGAGTGAGCACTTTTCGGCCCAAGTATCTTGGCACCAAAATTACCTGCACTTGATTAAGCGAATTATATGTTTTGTCAAGTAGAGGTTAATATTTGTTGGAAATAAAAACTTATTAATGTTCCCAAAAGTTTGGTATGAGGAGTGATGCGGCCTTGGACTAAAAATTAAAAGACAAATAAAAGTGGATGAAATGAAAGAAATTTTCCACTCCCCAAGAATAAACCTGAACCTTTCAGAGGTGAATCGGTATTTTTTTACTTTTATTGTATCTGATATATTTGAATAATTAAGGAAAACTAAAATACGTTTTCGTGTATTCAGTTGAAGAATTGTAAATTAATCACTCTACACCATTTATGAGGGTGAAAGGTAAAAAGGCCTGTAGTTAGCTACAGTTGACCACTAAACTTGGTAAAGAATGAGAGCGGGAATTAGCTAACGGCCAAATCGACAGTCGCGACAAGCCCGGGTTGATTGATTAGCCAAAGAGCGCCCTTAAAAGTGCTGGAAACTGCGTGGTCGAGTCGCGAAAACATCGAAATGTCGAGAATAGGTTTCTCGTTCGGCGAATCACGAAGAACGCGACCGTCGCATCCGCAAGCATCTTCGAGTCAAAGTAGACCGCCCTGCCTTCTGAATTCAGAACGAGACCGAAATTCGGAAGAATCCGACCGAAATTGGTAGAAAACGGAAGGCTACGGGACGTTTAGCTTCGCGTTTTATCACATCGGAGGGGAGAATTACGGAGAAAAATCTTTCGACGTCTCCGGACGGACAGGGGGTGGGGGAAATACTGGAAGAGAAGAATGGCCGCACCCAATAAATACATGCGGCACATTAATTAAAAACCGAATCCGGAGAACAATTACGATTTTTCTCAAATCTTTATCCCTCGAGAATTATAAAATCGAAATTCCGAGAAGGGAAAGGAGAAGGGGATGACGCAAAGAAAGCAGAAGGAAGGTCAATTCTCTCTATCTAAGCGCACATTTGCACGAAGATGAAAAGGAAAACCGGGAGAGCTCTGGAATGGCTGCTGCCGTGATGGGAATCACGGGGGGAGAGATGAGGTGGATGGGGAAAAGGCAGACTTCGGCCGTCAAAGAGGATCAGAATGCGGGACGCGGCCGAGACAGGCAGAGACAGATAGGGTCGAGAAGAATGAGGGTGTAGGGGAGAGGGAGAAGGGGTAGTAGGTTGGAGATGGGGGAAAAGGGGGGGTTGCGAAGAAGAGGTCCACTGGATGGGCTGGGTGATGAAGGGGGAGGGAAGGGCTAGAGACTTAGCTCTTGGCATTCCATGGATGCGAAGGAATAACTGCGATGAGTGGTTGGGAAGGGGGAGATTTTATGGAACTATGGATGAGGATTCTGCTTATATCGAAAATGGAGAGAGAGAAAGGGTCGATCTGTAGGAGACAAAAAGGATGGAAAATGCGCAGATGACGTCTTGCGTGATTGTCTGGGAGAGGTGCTTTGGGGAAGAGGAAAGGAGGGAAGATCGCATCCGACGAATGCGCTTTTCGAATATTTTCTTACGTGAGATGCACCGACAGATGTGAACGTAAAAATGACGGGTGCGGAGTGGAGAAGTTGGAAAATCGTGGGAAGAATCGCTAGTTAACTTAAACAGGTAATCTTGTGTTTATCTGCGGTGAATTTGCAGAAATCATATAAAATCGCAGGTAGAATATACGAAAGAATATTTTCTTAGATGTGTTCCTAAAGAGTCCAAACTTTTTGCTGAGAAAAAAATTTCAATGAATAATCATAGCTAGTATCAAACGCTCAAATATTTTTTTTTAATATCTAGTTTTCATCAAAAGGAAAGATTTTAGAAAGTATGGATATTTAAGGGGATTTGTATGCTGAAGGTGTAAATTTCTGCCGTTTCCAAATATTTTCGAATACAATACTTCTATGGCTCCTTATATCCTTCTAATTCAATGATGGAAGAGCAAGTCGTGGAATATTTTAGATTTTATGCTACTAAAACTATAGGGTGATTATGCTTACTTTCAATAGGAAGCAAATACCCCTACTTCCTGTATTCGTCCCTCTTTCGTGTCTTTTTAATGCCTTAATTTTAAACGGTTGTCGAAGAACTGATTTAATCGAATTACAGCATACAATACCATTAAATTTAAGTGGAGGCTGATATGAAAAGTGATATTAATTGTAATATAATTATTGTAAATTGTTTGAAATTCACTGCAATGGAAGAGAATTTTACTAGAACATCTCAAAAGAAGGAACACTTTGTAACTTCTACAGCAGATGTAACATCAGCAAGTTGACATGTAGTAGTAGTAGCATTGTTAAAAGTGCTTCGACAGCTTTGGTCATTTCGCAGGTAGGCCCTCACCGAGAATCGTACCCGGACGAAGCACCGAAGTCGAACGCGTTGCCCACTTGGCTAACCGGGAACCCGCAAGTTTATATCTTCACCTGAAGATGTCAGCTAGTTGACGACACTAGATAATAAAAATCTGCTGTGGAAGTTGCGAAGTGTTGTTTCTTTTAAGATGTATGTGAAATTCACGAAGTCACGTCTGACCATATTAGTTTTTTATACTAGGAGTAGAAGTATCGAAATTGGTTAATGAATACGGAAGAATTAGCGTCAAGTTTAGGGATCTTGTATAGATGTTGTATCTTTGTAATGTACGCATTCTTTGAGATCTGCAATACGTTGTTTGGAAATAATTATCAACAAGTATTACATCAGAAGATTCTTTTTACTGGGAAAATGTTTTTTCATTGATTATGTTATTAAATAATTTTTGAAGGTTAGAATGTGCATTTCTTGTGAGAGGATGTGATTGCCGCTTGGAAAGTTAGCCATATTGCAACGTCTTTAAAATAATAATGTCACAGAAATATAATTATTTAATTATAGGTATATAATGGTTGGTATTCTTCCCTATACTTTCGCTGTCTTTGATCAGTTCTTGCTTCTGAAAAGTTGGCTGGTTTTCAAGAAAAAAATATCAGTGGCATTTATTATTTGAGGAGCTAATATTCTACTTCAATAGGAAATATATAAGTAAAGACTACTAAACATAGAACCCATAAGCGTAATCAACTAGGCTATTCTGACTTGTAATCTGGTTATTTTAACCCTTTTTTCTGTGTCTTAAATCTAATTTTCACAGATAAATTATTACTTTCTTTCAATGATTGTCGTTTTAGTACACTCAATATTGATATGTTCTATTCAAAGCTAAGACTGTTTCGTCATGACACGCATCACTACTACTACTTTTCAGGGCTTCCAAAAAATGAATGAAGAACGTCTTACTGTTGGGTGTCATTGACACATTTTTGTGGTGCAATATTTATAATCTCTAAATTTGGATTCTGCTTTTCCCGTAGCATTCAGAAGCTATTTTGGTCCCATCTGTGTAAATGTTAATCCTCTTCAACATCATGGAGAATCAGGGAATCTCTTAGTTTATTTCCCGATAAGACTCTCAATCAGAAGAGGTGTTTATTTTTCTTATGAACTGTAAAAGTCCAAGCGTTATTTAGATATTATTTCCTCTATTATCATAATCCTATCATAAGTTATCATTGAAGGCGCTTTAACATTATGGTTGCCCTTTGGTCAAGGTCATAAAAATTGGTTATCAGTTGATAAATTAGAGAATGTTAGAGAATGAAATCAGTGACCGTGAAGGCGTGACCTCGTAGAAAGCCACGAATCTCACTTGCTAGAGAATTATTGCAATTTTATTTCCTTTATTCTAATTCATGAGTCTGTTGGTCATTTTTCGCTAATGATCAAATTATGCAATCGGTAAAGCAAAGGCTGTCCAGAAACCAGTATTGTGAAGCAAATTTTTTGGGAATAATTTTCCAATCGTTTCTGTATTTAGAGGTGTTTTTATATTTGTATGTAACGTCACGTCACGTATAACGTCATTTATGACGTAGTTAATATTTATAGCGTTCTTATCACAATTATTGATAAGCATTTCAGTTTTAATAGAATCTATAAAAATTTTAAAATGATGAAAAAAAAATGAATCAACAATCGATTATAAATCGATAAACATTTGAATTCGGAGTGGTTAAAAAAATGGGTATTCGGGTGTTCTGATAAGAAACATTAAGGCAGCGGGAGACGTGTTTATAAATTCGGGTCAAAACTCGAACAACAGAGAAATCTGAGGATCGTAATGATGCACGAAGAAGGTTTCTTTGAAGAAAATTCAATCATAGAATGTGGGAATGAAAAGAAATGGTACTGGTTATGTTGTAGCATTCTTTTTACGAGGAAAGGAAAATGAGAGTAACTAATTGTTCAATTTCCGTCACGTTTTTGTATCCATTTAATTAATGTCTCCGGAGAAATCGATGGTTTACCCTCCCGTCTATTTTCTTTTGAATAGTAGCTATATGCAATTAAGCCTATCCGTTGATTTAAAATAACGTAAGTAAAATAGAAGCGATTTTACTTTCGATTGTAATAAAATATCACTCGGTAAAATCTCAGTGACATTTGGGAAAGAATTAACGTCTAATAATTTATTTTCACCTTTTTCGATTTTGGGAAATTGTATTAATATTAAATCAATGCAATCATTTCTCTCCTCAAGAATTTCTTTCCTCCCCAGTATTGGGGCAATTTTTCGGGTCAGTGTCTCATGCCATTCGAAGTCATGGTAATATTTTCGAAAATTCAGAAGATTTTCCATCTAAAATTGTAGAAATGCATGTTTAACGTTCTGAGAGAAAGAGAGAGCTCGAAGACTTTGATTATATATTAAGGGCATATTTTGTTAATTTTATTTTTTGTAAATTTCTTCTAAACAGTATATTGTTTTGTACCTACTTCAAAATTATTGCATACAGAATTGTTTTAAGCAACTGGAGTTTCGCTACTTTAATGCACTATATCAACAAATGGAAACGAATAAATTGAGGAGCATTGATAATTGATTAACCGTTTTACATAGATCAGAATATTCAGCATTTGTAGAAAAATCGTGTTAGAGGATTTTTCACATTTCCGTACGCGTTTAATTAGCGTAGAACCTTATTGAGCCGGAACTCGGGAGATACAGCCGAAAATTATTTCCATTCGTGGAAAAAGGCGGAGAAAAAAGAAGCATTTGGTAGATAAGACTCACTCGAATAAAAGACAGCTTTTGAAGAGCGATGTGATGGGAAGTGATGTAAGCACGTGAAAATCGAAGGTCGGGAAGTCGGAAAATTTTTGATAGAGGGCACAGATGAGGAGACCTAGCGGAGGGAATAAATAAGATGGTGGGCGGAACGTGCTCCTATTTCGTTTTATTCATTTATTCTTATGTCCCGGGAGAAAGGAGGGCTCCTTCGTTCTCTCCCTTTTTCTCTCGTTCTGAGCAGGACGTAAGAGATGAAGAGAAGGGAGAATTTCGAGGAGGAAAAAAGAAGAGCAGAATGAGAGCAGGATGGAATTCCTTCGCCAATTTTTTCTGGGAAGATGACGGCGTTCTCTAAAAGCCATCCAACATGTGACATTCCCATCTCCCCCATCCTGGGCACGCAGAAATGCAAGCGGCTCAGAACGCACGGGACGGGGTTTACCCGCCCATCCAGCTACCTTCTTGTACTCGAGCCCCTTTATACGGCCACCCCCGCATCCTTACACGATCTCTCCTTACCACTCGGATACGGAGGCCCCGACGGCCATTAAATGTGAACTTCCTTCGTTTTTTATTCGGCCATGTGTCACACACGTTAGCCATGTGCACACGCATTGCACAGCACGCTCTCGTATGCACTTGGCTTCCCATAAAGATGAGTTTGGATTCCATCCACGAGGGGCAGTTTCGCTCTATACAGTTGTAGCTTAAATGGGCTCTAAGATTATGCTTCGGAAGCTACGATCGAAAGCCATAATAACCTTAATAACCATAATAGGCATAGCTTCTAAGATATGTCATCCTAAAGAAACGCGTTGTCTGTAAACCGGAAGCCTGTTACCGTGTTCGTTGCTCAGGCACAACTTTGCTAAAGGAAGCGAGGTTTATTCGAGTAAGATCGAAGAATAAATCCCGTTTGAGAAACAAACAGGTTACTCTGACTAAAAGCAAAGCGTTCACTTTTATTTTAAAGACATTATGTTTGAATAGCCTCCATTCATTCAGAATTACTCAGTGTTAGTTTGCTGCAAAACTTCATTTTGATCGAGAATAATAATCTTTAATAATCATGCAGATTACTGTGAACGCGCAGAAGTTAGAAGGTCGTTATAAAATTATATTCTAGTTTTACATGGTGGGGTTAACGCTAAATTATCACATGAGGCCCTTAAAATGCTTTTATAATCGCTACCTTCATGAGTGACTTAAAGACCAGGAAGACAGGCATCCATTAACAGCAAGGAGAAAATGCTAAGTAAGTAATAGCAAGAGAGCCTTCAAGAAGAATCATAGTTTGACCGAAACTGTAGTACCAATTAATAGTTGAGAGGAAATAGCTAGGTAATGAAATGAATAACTAACATTCATAAGGATGTTATAATTTATAATTCACTGATGATCGACCTCTTCGGGAATATATTTTTCAATTATTTAAAATTTGTTTTCCTAATTAGTTAACTTTTTCAAGGCTTAGAGGAAGCTATTTGCTGTTATAATGGAGCTATCTCGCAGATTTTTTATTTCGTAAATTGGATGATTTTTAATTAAGAATGGAAAATTTAATTAATATCGTTTCCAAGATTATATCCGTGACGATATTGGAAGTAAGAACCTTCCATTGATTGAGCTTACAATTCCTTCAACATTAATTCTAGTTAAATAAATCCTCTGAATTATCCTTTTTAGTTTTAATAATCCTCTGATTTTCATCAATATTTAATTCAAACGGACATACGTGAACTAGAAAAGAATCTATTGCGAATGGTTATTTGTACAGGCACAGCGAAATGAGGTACCTTTCGTAAAAAATGTAATGACAAATAAGTGTGCGTTAGTGAGATGCTTTAGTAAGCAGGATGAGAATCTCTAGAAGATTTAAACAAAGGCTTAATTTACTTAACAAGGTCATAGAAAGTACTTTTTTAGAAGACGTAGCCGGTATTAATCATCCTCCCTATTACATGGGCTACTCTGATAATGCGAGAAAAATCAGACGAATAGATAGTTGAACTTGTTATTTCATTCATATTGATTTTTCAAAATCCGAAAGTAATCCATTAGTTGTAGAAGTAGAGTCACGGCGCATGCACTCTCTGCAACACTCCGAAAGGTATATGTAGATGTAGAACTAGCTCCATTTATAGCATTCTTAGCGGGGAGAACTATGGAAAATTGTTTCAATCTTCATCTTGCCGAGCAAGCCTCATTTTCTCTTCAAAGCCTTTGGTAGCTAGTTGAAGATGACTATACTGGCAAGCAGATAACTCTTAGTGATTCTACGAATGGTCAATGGAATATCATGTGGTCAATCTAATTTTCAAATCTAAATATAAAATAATTTCAGTTAAACATCAATCGCTTGGTGAAAACCCTTGTCAGTGTCGATGGCATTTCTGGGCTGTGATGATACAATTGTTTTCAATCTTCCGTAGCAATGCAGATGTTTCTCTCTCTCATACTCATCTTGATTTGTATAGATAAAAGTGGTTATCCTAAGCTGGGACATAAAAATAACACATTTTTCTAGTTTTCTTCAGAAATTTTCCCATTTCGTCCACTCTTTGATGTGCCTATATTGCTCTTTCCGAGACGACGGCGGCCATTATGGCGATCCGCAATTTCGCAGTCCTGTCCAATCATCGTCAAGTTCCAGTCACATGATTTCCTTGGAAGGAAGGAATCCCCCGCCAAAGAAATCCCTCAGGACCTTTTCCATCCCAATTATTGTTTGTGTTTTACTTCCTATATCACCCTCCTAATCTGCTCTGAATGAGAAACGAACCATATTGCACTTATTAATTAACATTTTTCACTATTCGAATTGTATATTATTATGTTCTTAGTCGCAAGTATTTTTTATAAAAGATCGATACAGTTAGAAATGTTATGCATTATTCATAAATCTATTGCTACCATTATCATTAATTAAATGATTAGGAGATCCGATATCATTATTTATCTTTTAGAAATCTAAACTTTCATAATGGTGGATATTTGAAAGAAAGTTACTGTCTCTGGTGTAACTGAAAGGAATTCTTTTATACTTATAAAAGTGCTTTTACAGTGGCGTTTCTTATTTTATTTCAAAATGGTGGATAATTATCGAAATATTACCGTCTTAAGAAAAATATATTTATCTCGCTGTAGAATGTTAATTTCTTCGGAATTTTACATCGTATTCTTTCATTGTCGCATCTCTTTCAACGAGAACCTATTATAAGAAAAATTCGCCTTCTGTAGGTGTTTAACTATATGTTATTATTCCGTAGATAAGGTCATTTGCCATACTGCTTCTTACAACTTCGAAAAACTTGTTTGTCTATAGGAGATGAATTGAAGTTGGATATTTGCATTAATAGATTTTCTACGTGGAAAATACTAAAAGCTGAAATTTAATCTGAGAAGAAACAATTTTCTTAGGGGTCGCGGATCAATTATGTTAATGATTTTTGAAACTTTCAGTAGTAGGTTAAGAAAAGAGGGCAATTAGATGGTTTTCATAAACACGAAGAATACCTATAATGTTCTCTGTTAAAGGAGTATTAATTACCATCTCAATCTATATAAATGTTAATGTTCTCTGAAACTAAAACTTATCTTAGAATATGTTTTATAGCTATATTTATAGATTGGATTCAAATGTGAGGGTGATTAGTATAATGAAGTAGCCTCTCGCTCGTAAGCGACGTTATTAGAGTATCGCACGTTTCATTTTGGAAAATATTGATATTATTAATTATTTATCTACTATTCAACGTGATGGATAATGGATATGTAATTATACGAAGAATTTGATACTGGAGCACCTTTAAGTGGAAACGTTGGAAATTCGTCGTTACAATAAATATGTTAATAATAAATAAATATGTTAATAAATGAAATATGTTACTTTCACAGTTATGTGCTGTATTGGGATTAGTGCGATTTTATTTTGTAATTATCAATATGCTAGGATTAAGAAAAGTATGACACAAATTTAATGATACATTTGGATAGTGTATAAAAGTAAATATTACATTCATAAACTGAATTTAATTATTTGTAATCTTATGAGTAAATATCTGGACATAATGTGCTGGGAGATTGGTATGGTGTGTGCCGATGAATTCTAAAGGTTAGGAAGCCCTGGTAGGGAAGGTATGTACTGGTTCTATTTCCCTTAAATAACAACGCTACTCAGGAATAACCTCAGAAAAGTTTTAAGAAATTAAAGGCTGGTAATCGTTTTCCGAAGGTGGCTTTTATTTTGGATTTGAGATACTGATTAATCCTAAATAATGGGATTTATTGCAAAAAGTGGGCATATGATCACCCTTGTTTATATTTAGATGTATATATATTTATATGTAAGAATATGTATATATATTTATATGTAAAACAAACTGAGGGACTACCGTTTTGGTCAATATCAAAGAAGTTTCAATATAAGTCAAATTAAAGGTAGAATTCGTTTACTCGAATTCTGTGCAATAAGAAGGTTGAGAAAGAACTGCATGGGCTGCAGTTGGTTGCTGCCTAATTCTCGAGCGTTTCCATGCCCTAAGAGGAACTTTATTATTGGTAGGTGAGATAACCCTAGAATCAACAAGGCTAGTATATAGTTAAATATATACAGTATATCATCAAAACAATTGAAAAATTGAAGTTTGAAAACATTCTCAAGTGCTCCAAGGAATTACTTTCTTAAGAAGTGACGAACAAAATACTACCTGTGATGTATTAAAGAATAAAATCTACCGCTCTGTATGATTATCTGATAGATAACTTGATAATGAATTTACTAATATCAATGCTATTTTAATTTTTCAATAACGTATCTATTTGGTTCAGTGTGAAAGATGTCTATTTGATGAAATAAGAAATGCTATTGTAAAATCCACATAAACCTAGCATTAAGTCATAATAGCATTTCCTATTTCATAAATATGAAAGAATTTCATAAAGTTACGCCAGGGACAGTATCTGTCTCTATTTTATTTTAAGCTTTGGAGAGATCCACAGCATTTTCTTCACCAAGACCCTGATAGAATATGAAAAATTTCTTTACCTATCAAAAATTAGAAGAATGAACTTTTCTGAACACTAGATTTCTAGATTATCAGCATGACAAGGGGGATTCCTTGAGACATTGAGACCAGAAAAATGAAACCTTAGTAGTCTGATAGGTGATAGGCCCACCCACATATATAATTTAAACAAGGGATTCTTAAAGCGACTGACACTAACTCGACTCCATAATAAATGAAGGGTCGTTATACATTTAACACACCTTCATTAAAGAAATATACTGTAATAATATATTACTAAAACAACAGTACCCATGATGTAGGGGTAGGGGCGGCACTTGAATGACATTTTAGGTGATCTCATAAGAATCCGGAGGCTCTAAATGAAAATTTGGACTCAAACACATTTTACATCTGGTTCATTGAATATTTATGAGCCGTTATAATTACGGTAATTAATGATAATTATTTTTAAAATAGCACTATATTTTGTTGGATAACAAAAAGTAAATGAAGTTAAAAAGTGAGTAAAAATTTTTCAAGAGGAGGAGATACGAAAATCAGTAATGAAATGAGAAATAAATATCATATATAAGAATTGTTTTTGACGTAAATTCAACTCTTTAATTCAAAATGAAAAAATGTTTGAGAAAAAGGAAGGACTCCAAGGAAACGAAAAATTAATAGTGGTTTTATAATCTTTAATTCGTGGAGTTACTAAAATGATAATTAGTTATATGAAAACAATGCGATTAAAGTTACCAAAAATGTTTTGAAATTTATTTTCTCTTAAGTCCAAAGCAAATGAAAAGGTCGCCAGTGGTTACATTTAGCGATCTGAAATAATCTTTGATATGGGTTTATGAAGGCAGGTGGCCGTGGTATGAGCTCTTGTTCCCTAAACCCTTTCTTTAGAAAGGAAGCATTTCCTTCATGATCAACTCGTTTTATTGGAAAATGTATCCAGAAGAATATTAGATTCGTTATAAATATTTCTTATCATTTTTGAGCCTTTATTTGAAAATTTTGATTTATCGTCTTCTTCCTAATGGTTTTTAATGAACAGAGCTTCTTAATTGAAATAATCGGTCTCCAATAATACGTTCGAGAAGTTGGAATTCATGATTAACAATCGGTTTTGCTTATTTAATTGCAGAATAACTTTTTCGGAGCCAGCTTTGTATTACGAAGGTTTTTTATCGTAGTTTCCGAATGCGAGCTCAGAACTTCCAGTTTCGGAAACTCGAATAAGAACCATTTTCTTACCGACTCTGTTCATCGAAAGCTCGCTCCAGACATGACTCGGTATTATTTATGCCATTCGACAATGGCCTTGGCCATCGACTATTCTGTAATTACGCGACAGGAATAATTTTATCTAGAAGTTCCCCAGCAATCCTGCTCCCTTCTTCTTCCTTCTGCTGTGACATTCTTATGTGTATTTGATATTGTCAGCCAGCTTTTAATGAATAGCTAGTCATTAGATTCGTGGTCGCCTTGAAACAACTTGTCTGAGTTGTTGACTCCCTTCACTCGAATCCAATTTTAACCTCTAAGACGTTATTCACTGTTTATTAATTTTAATTTTTTTGCCGGATGTCTCAATATTTGACTGCTTTTCCTTCGACTTTAATTTCTACAATCTCTAAATCTGGTTCAGTTGGCTAATAAGTACGCTATATTAGTTGCGACGGTAATTTCTCTTCATTAATTTAGAGAGCTTATTTAGTTTAAGTGCAGCGTTAGGGAAGGGTGCATCAAAAGCTTAATTTATCACGAATTTAAGTAGTATCTCATCTTTGTAATGAACACCGATCAGTTGTAAATCTCTAATAATTTATAGTTTGAAGTATTCGCACTCCATTCCGATAGTTAAATATTGATATGCCGGTGATTGCTGCACCGCCATTCAATCTTGCTGTCATTAACATTTAAGCTAATATTGATCAGTTAACACATATAATAAAAGATGCCCTACTAAATATCGTACTATTTTTTATTATAAATTGGAATTAATCAGATAGAGCTCTCGTGGCGGTAATGAATTTAAGTGCCTTAACATTATGCAGGATTTTTTCCGCGTGTCTTATTTGAAGTACAACCAAGTTTTAGCGTTAACATTTTAACTACATCAGTTGGGAAGAATATATTTTCTATACGAGCGCAGCGCCTCTAATTGATTTGTCAGTAACATGGCAAGGCCAAATTGCTCAATATGCCAAGCTCCTCAAAGAAGAGGAAATGTTGCCAAGAAGTTATAATCTATATCCAAGGATGTGATGTCTGAGCATGTGAGCCTTTAAAGTAAAGGTTAACCGAAGTATCATTAAAAGAACCAGCATCACTATTACGGTCTATTATCGCTCTCAGATTGGCATGTGAAAATAAAATTAATCGATTAAAATTACTATCGCAAAGAAATAAGAATCGGTTAATTCTTCGGAAATTTCCCGATAATGTTGATTAAGTAATTAATGTAATGGTTGGAACTGCTATCCTATTTCCTGAAATATTGCGTAAGGAAGAACATTACTCTTTGTTTCTAGTATCCTCGAGTTGGTTACGACTAGAAATCTCTGAGATGAATATTTTCTAGAATTTTTCATGAAAAAAGTAAATTCATTATAAATTTAAATCCATGATTATATTTTTAACAACTCAGTCGTACAATTAGCAAAATTCCATTATTTCTCCTTTTCATTTGCGAATGGGTTTTACAGTGTTCAATCAGTATCCGAGATGAGCAACTTAATCCACTGTAAAACAATTCATTTCCATTATTAAGGTTTAATTCAGTTACGAGATTTATTTTGTAGCCAAGCGGCGGTACTTACAGTAAACAGTTCTTTTAATTATCATCAAACGATTTATCCGTCAGCAGCATTCCGTATGATTTTCATACAGCATCATATGAAATAAATGAGCTTTAGGTGCTTATTGAAGAAACAGATGGTTCATAATAATGAATCTCCGTCTCACGATTTAATTCCGAAAGCAAAATAACATATTGAAAATCATAAGAAACAAACCATTATTTAGGTCTTAAATCCGATTATTCGTTGGTCACCTAGACACTCCCCGAATCCCATAGGAGTGTGCCAATTGTCATATTTATTTTGAGTCTCACGTTCTTAAGAAAGCTGTGGAACCGTTAACATCCTCGACCGTGAAGATACTTTCGTCGCATTTCTCTAGAGAGAGGTATGCGAAGGAAAATGAACATTCTTCAGTATTTTACCTTGAGACAATTCTGACTTTCTGCCATAGTGTCTGTGCCTCATATCCATTTTGGGAAAAGAAGTACTGGTAGGGGGACTGGAATGGAGAGGTAGGCAGACGGGAGTAAGGAGTGGAGGGAAGCGAGGACCAGTCGGTCGTCAAAGAATCCGGTGACGTTTTATTCTTCCGACGAGAAAAGAACGAGGTCGAAATAAATGACGAACTCCGCGGATTCGGGTACGGCCAGATTGATGGTAGCGCTTCCGACGGGAAGAACTGGTATTAAACGATACTTCGCCATCCTTGGCTCTGCTTTCGGAAGACACAATAAAAGTGATGTGATTAGGGATTGAAGGAATTACGTTCCTGTTTAGGTTTGTTAACGTATTTCTTCATTTCCGAAATACCTTTTCAGGCCAATAAAATAGTTGGTGTTTTGAAATTACGTTGTCCGTGTGTGTGAAGAATTTGAGTCCTACTCGAATGAAGATTTAATGCTAAACGGTGTTGAAGAAGATAAAAAGAATTTTTCCAAGTTTTTACAGGTGTACGTGATTCTGTGATGTTAAATTTGGCAAAATAATTGCTGCGATGGATAGCCAATCAGAAGGTTGGTTTGTTGAAGCTCTCGAAGTCATCCTATTCCCCACCAATCGTATAATTCCTTTATAACTCCCAAATTGAACTCTTTCTTTCTTTTGAATTCTTTCTACCTTTACTTCCAATGTTATCACGAGGAGACTATTTGTTAGCAGTACGTGCTCGATTAAGTTTCTTCTTTTTCTCAATTCTCCACAGCATTCTCCCTTTATTTGCACTTCAAAGAACACTTTCGTTCTTTACTTGGTCTGTCCAATTTCTTATCTTCATTCTCTTGTTATTTATCTTTATTGTTTCTAATTTTATTCTCTGTTACTGCTGTTGTAGTCCATGTTTCGCAGTCATGCAGAAGAATACATTCCTGTAAGAAGAATACTCCCTTGTATCGCCTCTCCACACGTTTTAAGAAATTTGAGTACCCTTCAAATCGTAGGACGCACGGAAGCTTTTTCCATTGAATTCTCATTCAAAATGTTTATATAGTTTTCATTTGGTGAATTTAAAAAGCGAGAAGTATATGGTGGTGCATTACTCGCTACAATATACTTTGGATCAATCCTGTTTAAGTTTCAGTCATCTACTGTTTTGCTATGAAAAATATCTTTTTCACTCACAAAATATTTCTTTTGCATCAGGATAAGTTAATTGCACAAAATCTAGCTTTTTTGCTTATAGAGCTGTGTTTTAACATTCCTCTCCTCGATGAATTGGAAAACAGGGAATCAAAATGAACTTATTTTCCCCAACTCCTCAATTCTATTCCTCAAAATGATTTACTTCCTTAAAGATTACTCCTCATTCCTCTACTTCAACCATCAGTCCTCCCGCCTCCGCACTTAATTAGGCATATTTCTTGTTTCGGCATATTTACCTATAAGATTCTAGCTCATTTGTTAATATAGTGTATTAAAGCTGTATGAAACTATGAATCATAACTCTGTTAAAGTATAATAAGTTGCTCTCATTGTATTATTGGGTGAGGTAGTTATGCTATGGAATCGAACTGTATACCTCCTTATTTTTCTCAAATACAGATGTAGAAACAGCATGAAAAGCTGATTCTTAAAAGGGGTAGCTTTCAAACACCAGATTCCTAACAATACATTAACCTGAGAATTAACAGAAAAATCATGGCTTACCAAATGATTTCAAGGATTAGGGGTCTCTTTTCTAGGATTTTTAGAATGTTATAGGTTATTAATTATCAAAATAGTTATTATCGGGTTTTATTGAGCGAATTTTAGTCTTCCGAAACCACTCTTACAATCGATTCCTTATCAAAAAACACTTAATCAATCATGCTATATGCCAAATTTTGAAATCGGGACCTCAGAGTTGCAAGTCTACTAGACAAGGGTCGTATCATGCCTATGCCTCATATCTAACCCTTACGCAGTGCAGGTCGGCAAAGTACGTATAAAATATACATTTCATTGCCGATATTTAATGATCATTATTATTTGATAACTTACTCGTAATCAAATACGTATTCAATAATAAGGTAGATTATATAAAATTCTTTTTCCTTTGTGTCGTAGAAAGTTCTAATGAGATGAGAATGAACTGTAAATTTTAAACTTATATCAAGGCATTTACGCTTATTTTTATTATCGATCAAAATTCTTCAATTTATTAGTTAACTTAAGATTAATTTAAGCAAATTGCAAAAGAAATTCACTAAGGAAACGAGAACTTTGTTTAGAATAGAACATAAGCAGTAACTTCAGGAAATAAAAAATAACCTTTTTATCGCGCTTGTCATACATTCCAGGCGATTTAATACTTTCTAAAGCTACGCGTTTTCGGAATAGTGCAAATTTTAAAGCGCTGCTTTCTTTTTTATTATAAGTGAGAACACGTCCTGAAAGCACTTGCAGAGGTATGAACACAAGCGTTACACGCTTTGAACACGTCGCGGATTTTAATATCATACTAACTTTCTTGCTATCACTCTAAAAGCGCTAATAGCCCATTTATTTTGCCTCTTGACGTTAAGTATATTGGATACGTTATCGTTCCAAGTTTTATCGCTGCGGAAATAAAAAAAATATCCGCTACACCCTCAGCTGCTCCCGAATCTTTTCGTTCTGTCACTTCGGTTTCTATGGTTCCTAACAGGTGAAAAGTACGTTTTATTGACATCTTCGGCCCTTTTCTGTCTCGAATCCGATGTATACGAACTTTAAATCTTTGCTTCACTGATAGTTAAAACCATCAAGGGGTGGATCAGAAAAATATCTTTACTTTTCGATCGAGAATGGACCTGTACGTTAAACTTGTAACAATTAAATTCTGCGTTTCGTGCAATTTCTGAAAAATTTCCATTCAGCTTTAAGCATTCAAGTATAAATACCCTCGCCGAGCCATGAATTTGACGGTTGCTATGCCTGTGAGGTGAAAATTATGTAAGGCGTATTATGTGTTATCATTTAGCTTGCATGGATCTTATATATCGACGCTTCTCTGATTTACTATATGTAACATAAAACAGAGTACAAGCAGATACGAAGTCACTGCCTAAATCTCAAGCATTAATGACTAGCTCTTTTCATGTTGTGAAGACCTTATCGGAAAACCACTTGTAGAAATGAGATCTACATCTAACCATATAAACTTCATTAATCCTGCACAATATATGTACCTTTCGAGTATTTAACGCAGAATTATAGATCGTAAATACAATTTTAATTCATCCTGGATTTTTTTACAAATCTTTAAATCATAATGTGTGCTATCTATCATACAATATAAAGGAAATGTATATATCTTTCCTTTATTATGGATTTCTACAATATCTCGGCCGCTTCCGTAGATTATATCATACAGTACTTCGCTTTTTTGTGAATATCCATTGCTCCATTTCCTACATCTACATACACCTTTCCAGGTGACTCACTTCCGCATATCGAAAAAATGAATTCATGAAGCGACTTCTTCTAGCATCAGCTTCTCTGATCTCTCTTATAGTATTAAAGCAGCCTGTGTAAAAGAGGAGCAATAATTTTGGCTACATCTACTAAGAATTTTCTCTGAACGTAAACAAAATAAAGCCTTTATTTAAATCCTATGTAAAATCATATGTAATTTTTCGAAGATATAACTTTGGATTCTCCAATACTTACATTAAAATCATCTTTTATAGATTTCTTTACCCAAAGGCAGCTTTAACGTTATGAATGGGAAAACTGTTTTATTCAGTACTTTTTAATTAAGAGAATAATCTTTGAAAATTACGTGACCGTAGGTTTTTCCTCTAAATCCTCTGATTTTCAAGGCATATAAATAGCTTGAGGTGAATTTGTAGGCAGAGCAATAACCTGTAAGATAGTCTAATCGTATAGCAAACATATATCAGGAGTAAATCATTCTGAACTACAGTTATTCAATAGGTAATCAATGTTGCACAATGCATTCTGAGGCCGATGTTCTTTTGAATTTCTTTTTAACTGGATAGATCATTCGTCTATTTTTATTCAGTCTTCAAACTCAGACTTTCAAACTCAGAACACAGACGATAGGACTTTGAGTATTCTGAAATTAATGTTAGGTCTATGTTCTAAAGATTAAAATTTTGAGAAACGCATACAGGTGACTGGAAAACTTTTGAGCACCCAAATTATATCTCTACTGCTAGAAGAATCATTAAAATATTATTTTAGTTATCAGAAAATTGACGGGTTTTACGAGAGTAAAAAGGGAAATAAGGTAAACTGCAGTCTGTTGAAAGGTATTGCTCAGTTCCTTAGAATTAGTTATAATTTGCCTCTGTTATCAAGCGGCACGTTACCGGTGTCACGTTTTTGTCACTATCCGAGGAAAGCAGAGTGATGCGAATGTTGAGATGTTGACAAGCAATTGTCGAGAGGAAAAGAAGATGATTAACTGCATCATACAGGAGGATCTTTGTGCATTACCTTGGCTAATAACGTTCTTCGAGTCGGCCGCGAACGGGAGCCAATCTCCACAAATACGCGCAAGCGCTCGAGTGCCACAGTCCAATTTGGCTGCCACTGTCCTCTTTCCGAAAGCCCAAGGGTAAATGCTTTATACCTATCCTCCCTCTACCTAGCTGCTACATCAAGGGGCCTGACATCATTTTATTAATGTTTTCTTTCTTACAAATATTATAAAAAAGTGTGTCATCCACTTCTCCGAATCAAACCTGACGTTTTCAACAGCTTCGCCTTTTCTCCCAGATACAACAACGGGTCTCGGAAATCCCGCGGGGCTTCCCATCCTCCAGAAAGACGTCTGTCAACTCTATCTCATCCCATTCTCTCACTTCCCCCCTTTCACGCCGTCTCTCAGTCAAACCGAGAAATAAAAAACAGCTCCGAAAGACAGAAATGCAAACGATCGTGGCGCGAAAAGTACGTGAGGCGGGGAGTATTTAAACTAGGGAAGAAAATTGTTTACACTGCTCTCTGGACAATCTCGCGTCCCACGACCACTTGTGGTCTTCTCTTTCCTTTCCCACCTCACCCTCCTTCTCTGGAGAGAAATGCCTCAACTGCTCATTAGAATTTTAAAGTGTCGTGTAGTGTGGGGGTGAGGGAGAGGAAGATATGGCGGATGAGAGGGTGTGCCTCGCTATCTATGGTTTAAAAAAGGTTTGATGTCGTTGTAGGATGTGAGGATAATCGTGAAACGAGAATTGCAAGAGGTTTTATTCTGTCTCCAGTAATTTTTATTCCGGAGGAATCTTTCGCGATATTACCACATAAGGAGTTAAAACCTTAACCACACTAAATCTAAAAGCACCTCGATTTTCCTTGGATTTACGTTGGTGAAATTTGAATGAGGTCTTATCCATAAAATTCATTAATTCCTGTTCAGTGAATACAATAGCGTTAGCACCCAGATCCAAGGAGCCTTGGTAGTGTAGATAAAGAGGTAGATGCTCAATAATGCTGTATGTACCAGACTATAACAGGGGTTCCTCACGGGCCACATGGAGAGAGTAGGCATAATGAATACGAAGAAGCATCTTTTCAACCTCCAAAAAAATGTTCATAAAGTTCTCTAGATAAAAAAAAGCAAAATAGTTAGAATACAATCAGTTAGAAAATAAAAGTTGATAATTCATAAAATATGCGAAACTGCTTTTAAATAGGAATCTTGTCATGGGAGACACCTACGCAAAATACTATGTGATCGTGGGCTACGTCTACGTTTTTCGCGGGTCTTAATTCTGGGAATCAGCTGAATAAACTTAGAAATATATTTTCATTATAGGCTAAATATTTATCGCAGGCAATCTCTGCATGCTTATTTATAAAGATTGGTTTCATAGAAGAGAAAACTAAAAGCAACTATTCTATCGCATATTCAGGTTACTGCTTCAAGCTCAATCTTTGCTTCCTATTTCATATCCCTCACTTATTTGCCAATATTCTGATAGACTATGATGTTCTGAAGGAGAAAAGATCATTCCTAAACAAAAGTTGCTTTTAAGATATTATTTAAAAGTAATATCTCTATATATTGCGCTGCGAGATCGGCTTTTCAATTTTTTACAAAAAATGTCCTTCTTAAATGATCACGCGTGGAGCGTGATTTCACGTGGAAACATTTTTTTGCGATTTCCTCAATTCCTCCCTTTCTTCCTCTTTCTTAACTCTGCTATTGTAATTATATTATGTTTTATTCATGTATTATACTTAGCATAATTTAATGTTATTTATTGATTTGTGAAACCGAAATGAATAATACTGAAGCTATTTCGATTCGAATCATATTCCAGCGTTCTGAGTTTCTGCATGATTCACCGTAAACAAAATTGTAAGAAGGCATGAACTATTTTATTTAATTATTCATTCGAAATGATAAATAAGAAATATGTGCTGCTTTTGCGTAGTGTGATTTTTTTAATCTTATAAAACTACGGTAAAGTATCACACAGAAGAAATAGAAAGTTAAAGCTAGATACTACATAACATTTGAACTATCAAATTATTATGCTTTTGATTCGGATTGACCAACGTATGTACTAACTGCCCATGGGCCAGAATGTGGTTAGCTGAGTTTTCAAAAAATAATCACTAATCTGACCAAAATTTAAAGATTAATTTTCGATCTCGCTAACTTTTTCCAGTAAATAAAGCAGACGTAAATTATGAAATACCTCATACAATTATTTCTCAAGGATAGTCTTCGTCAGATACTGACTGATTTTTGCACTGAAAAGCTTGTTAATCTAGTTGTGTGCATAGCCACAATGTGCAGATGATACATATAATTATACATTCATTGTAATGTATCGGCGTTCAGCACAAACAATCTGAGTTAAAAAACGTATGTGAAAATATATTATGTGAATTTATAATTTATGTGAAATATTTGTTAGAGAAAATTGTTGTTCAATTGACGGGGTTCTCATTGGACAACGAGTTTGTTGAAAATTCCAATGCAATAGGATGGACAACACCGCTTTAGATAATACATTTCTGTAATAAGCAAATCATAGAATAATCAAAGTGCAGTCCCATTCATGCAGGTTATTTTATTAAGAGTATTAAGTGCTATCGTGTTTCGAAGGTCTAAGGTCCACGTACTGTTTACGTACTGAGGCTTATTAGAGGGAGAAAAAATACATTTTCACGCATTCCCCTTCAAAAAGCACGATGCAAATGCACGTCTCGGAAGAGCCTGTGACGAAGAGCGCAGTAAGTGGGTGTAGGCAGTCAGTCGGGCACGGGCGGCCATGAACTCCCCCAGCGTCCGATAAAGCTCTCCTAACCCACGACCCCCATCTTGATAGGAAGAGAAGTCGGCCTCTCTGCCCACACGCTAAACTCTCTCTCTCTCCCTCCCTATTTCTTTACTTCATTCCCTCTCGGCCGCTACCGGAGATGATGCGGCAGCGGGTTTTAAGGGTAGGTGAGAAGAAGAAAGAGAGGGCGTGAGAGAGCGAAAGAGCCGCGGGGCGAGTTCGGTAAGGAATGGCTGGAAAAGAGGGAAAGGGAGAGAGAGGGATGTGGGTGTAACACCAACGCCTTCCGACTGGGTGCAGGTCTTGTTGTTTTAATGGTACGTCACCGAAAGGGTTTGGGCGTTGGGTGGACAACGTGTGTGGCTGGGTCTTGTCTCTCGCCGTCTTTCGCGCTGGAGTGGGACTCTGCGGACGGAAGGAAACCTCCGAGAAGCTCCGGAGAGATACGCCGGAGAAAAAACTCTAGTCTCCGCGGCCCACCCCGCTCGGTTGGAAGTGGATCGGGAGTGGGTTTAAGCGGAATAAGAGGTGGGGGAGGAAAGAAAATTTCGAATGCCTCTTAACTGCAAAGAATCCCAAGCCGGCATAAAAATGTCTCGGTTGACTTCTTTTCTCTCCCTCACCACTCCCGAGTAATGAAAGCGGCATCTCTCTAATCTTTTAATCTCTTCCGAGTATTGTCTGCGCTCTCTAGTGCGAATGCGCTCTCAGACACACAGCCCTACAAACGTAGACCTACCAACTCTCTATCCTCGTTAACACGCAGCCTAATGTACCGCGAAATAGGGAGTTCGTGTCAACAAATATTCGCGTTAACGAAGTCGGGGAGGATGTTCTCACTCTCGCTAATCCTTCGTTTCTTCCTACCTTTTTATTACCGTAGAGGATGAGTTAATTTATACGAAAAAGAGGGGCAAAAGTTGCATACCGTACAGTGTTAACATAAATACAAATGTTTACTCCCATCTCTCCTTGTATACGAATTACCCATCTCACACATTGTTTGTACACAGAAGGAAACCGCTACCCTAAGCATAACCATAAACATCTTCTAATTGAGATCTGAATGACCTAAGAATATGTGCATTGTATATCTACTCGCACATCAAATAAAATTTGCTTAAGTAACCGTTGATGATTTTTGATGATGCTGATTTTTGAAGATGCTGTGTTCATACGTGTGGCAGTAGGAGGATGCAAGTAGTTATCAGTACTCATTCGAAAGAGTAAAACAGAACTCGTGAAGTGAGACCACACAAACTGAAACCATATCTTTCAAGTTTTCGTGCATGGATAGATATTTTATTCGCTCGCTTAAGTATAACTTTCCTTTACCTTGATACCTTGAAATTTAGGCAAATATGTTAAATGAAGTAGAAAAATGGCAAAAGGATTCAAAGAGACGTAGTGATTTACGATCTTCTAATGAAATGCTGGGATACTCATTGTTAAGTAGGTATGAAATTCAATGGGAGAAAAACAGGGAACTCGATTTTCCTGGTATATCCGTAGTTTGAAGGTACTTAATACCTTTAAGATTTCTGTGTGAATCCAGAGACTTATACAAAGTAGACCATGCGAATAAAAAATACCGATTAAACGCATGTTTGTGGGATGAGTTACTGTATCGAATAAGAGAATAATACTGCTGGGGCGGAAATAGATTTTTAAGAAGGGATTCCTATGGGAAGCAATAAACGGAAGAATGCCGAGGGAAAGACCAGGCTGAGAAAAAAAGTTTATGGATGAGATTAAATTATGGGCCAGTTAACAGAAGATAAAAGAAATTGCCTAGATAGTGAATTACGGGTGGTCAAATCAGGACCTACCGCAAGGTAGAATACCAATGATGGTGCTTAAATGTGAAACGAAATCTGGAATGGTTCCCCTTGGTATATGAGACTAATTCCCAGAGAAATTTGTTTGAGATTTGACCTAAAAAGTTAAAGAAGTAAGCAACTTTTTAGTAAAATCTGATCGCATTCCTACCTGTATTCACTCCAGAAGTAGAAATCTTTCATAATATCAGAGCATTATTACGTATTCAGCTTCCCATTTCTTTCACCCTTAGGCCTTCCAAAAGACAAAAATATGTTATTTTTACTTTTTATCCTACGGGCTTCTGCTTAGTCTTTTTAGCTGTTGGAACCGGCTTCGAATTCGATCCCAATGGGAGTCAAACTTTTCTAATAAAGTGGGAATTAAAAGGCTAAGAAAGTATTTTTGACCTATTTAATGAAATTGGCCATAAAAAGAAGAAAATGAAAACGAGGATCAAACAGTTAATTCTACCCTATCTTTCGATTAAAAACTTCTAAATTTGAGCTTTTTGTAGAACTTTCTACAATTTTATTTCACAGAAAAGCCGAAAGTTTCAATTTAGTTCTTGCACTCGGTATCACCGAGCGTTGAAGTCTCTGCAACAGTAGTTGAAAGATAATGAGTAATATTCAGTAATCAGTAATCAGCTGAAATATTCCAAATAACGCTAAATCAATCAAAATCTCTTTGCCTTTTAAGGAAAGGAAGGAGTATAGACATTCCCTTCTATTTGAAAGGGAAGTAGTAATGACCACCGATATCCCGCATAATCACAGCTTGTATTAATTCTTCGCTACATCGCTCATTAGGTTCCTGATTAGGCTCCTGTTTCACGATTGTGTCGGTGTGCGAAGCAGTATTATGGTAATCTCCGTTAGTGAGCCCCTTATTACTTTAAAAAAGTTGCATTATTATTACTTTTGAAAAATTTAAAGTTGCATCACAGGCAATATTTATAAAACATTTATTATTCAAATAAACTTACATTATTTAAATCTCAATAAGAAAAAATTCTCTGTCATATACTTAAGTGTTAGCAATATATATGTCAATATCACGTAAATCAATATTAAGTAACAATTTGTGCACCGTGATATAAAATGGCCTTTAAGTAGTGTCACTTAACACAATTCAACGATATATAAACTAAAAGTGTGATTTTATCCTAGATAAATTCCAAGCATAAAATAGAGGATCAGGGCATCATCCTACATAGATTCAATAAAAACTCACACCTGAAGTGTGTTTTATATAAGGAAACTCCCTTGAAATACATGCGAGATTTCTGAACAAACAATAAAGGTTTCAGTTCTGAAGATACTGTCCTAGCATTACTCTCATGTTAGTATTCAGAATAACTTGTTAGTTAGCTTGGTGGGTGTGCAATGGAATACATGATTATTCTATTGGACGATGATATTGTCTTCGCACACATTCTAGCATGAATATGTTGACAACTAAACATTTTTGTTAAAAAGTTGCACAAAATCTTCGTCAATAGAATTAATCAACTGTATATGGTAAATAAAATGCTTTGAACATGAACCAGGATAATAGAATAGACTCAAATACGTATATATAGACACTCAGGAATATCAAGTATGTACAGTGCTGGCCAAAATTAACGCAACACCCCGCGGCGTACCGGAGCGTGAGATTTAGGTACTAACTGTGCTGAGGACTTTACAGTGCACTCTGACAACAGTGTCAGAGGGGGGGGGGCAGCCCATTGGGGACGAGAAGAAGGCGAGGGAAATCGGTATTCCTGCGTATCTCTACATGCGAAGCATTCGCGAGAACGGATATGAATATGGGCTGCGTATACGAGAATCTCGGAAGGAACTGCTGACGAAAATTTTTGCGAAAAACTATGCCTAATCGAATTTAATGAAAGTTAAAGATTCATCCTTCTTTCGCTTCAGATATGCAACGCGTTC